>JAQGCC010003940.1:0-14129 GCA_034698905.1 Xestoiulus laeticollis
CAGAAATAATCCGGGGTGAGTTATGCTACTTTTAAGATGTATTTTAAATATTTTTATTAAAATTTCGAGAAAAAAAATATGAATCTGTATGTTCATAAATGTATTACACTGTATTCTTATCATTTATTAAACTCACAGAAGTATAAAAGAATGGATAATTTTTCTTCATTAAAAGCAATGTATAAAAATGTACATTAGCAGAAATAACCATCCAATTCCGGTAAAATGTAAATTCTACATGCATTCCAACATGCATGTAATAGCCCTAACCCTGCAGGTAAAACGTTGACCTAATAATAGAGCAAGAAGCCCATTGGTCCCCTTAATCCGTAGCTTTCCATCGAATGGGCTTTCAACTGCACGTGGTTAATTACTAACAACACAGAGTATGCCACATAGAGTCCGTTCAGTTAATGGAAGATTCACAACTCTTCTGTAGTGAAGTCTCTTAAGTACGTTTAAAAGATATATACAGACTGTTGTTTGGAATCAATTGTGCTAAGTAATATCTAGTTTTATATTACTTTTTATCATGCATAAAATACACTCGATTTTGTAAACAGTTTGTGCGATTTTTAACACAAGGTTTACAAGTTCTGAATAACATTAGCACGGCCATGGTTCTACCTGTGAATGATTTATCTTATTATTATATTCAACATTCATTACAACTTTAACAAGTAATAAGTAAATGCTGGACATTTTGTAGAAAAACGACACGAATTAGCTAAGTGTTAATTCATACCGGGTTTTTGTTTTTTAATATTTTTTTTTGTCAAAAACCACGTGGGCCTCATCCATAATTTGATATTTTTTATTGTATGACGGAATTTAGGACCCATCGTTTGTTCTATTTACTAAACCTTTTGCAGGTGTCCTTGTATGTTTTACGTCAGATATGCTTATTTTATCATACAAAAAAGAGGATGTTGGTCCTATAATCGTTAAAGAGTATATATAGGTGTTAAATGTCCATACAACCCTCTAGTTCAGCCCCTTTGCTTTTGCTACAGAAACAAGATTTTCGTTATAAATAATCATGTCTAAAGCTTTAATCATCCAATAAATTGTCATTATGAAAATTCCTAAATTTTGTGGTACTTTTTTGTGGTAAATTTTGTGATCCTGTATGACAATGCATCGAATTAGCAAGCATTGTGCATTTGGTGATGTTGAATAATTATAAAACTGATTTAGATATCAAGAGTGTTCACAGCTAGCTCAATAACGATTTTCTATAGGACAACCAACATGGGGTTTAAAGATGACATAATCACTTGCTAAAATAAATTTGTTGTAATTCTTGAAAACAGAAGTGGGGTTTGCTAATAAAATGTGTGTTTGTATTTAATGAAAGTTTAGCATTATTTCATTTCCACCTGGTTCATATTTTATTCATAATGATGAATTTTTTTAAATAAACCAACAAATTGTTTATATGTGCCATCAATTTGAATTTGCAATAATTTTCTGACATTTTTTCATTAACAAGTAAGTTTTTTTGCATTTACATGTTTCAATAATATTCTGAAATTACTTTTGAAACAAGTGGCTTATTTAAGAAAACTATATAATTTAAATTTAATGCGTCATTAACAATTTTTTCCCTCTATGTTTATGTACTTCTATAAAAGTTTAGCATCTCGTTGAACGTTATTTTATTCCCAAAGTGCTAACTTTAGGATATTCGATTGAACTCAAATGATTCATTAATTTCGTTTATGGCACAGTATTTAAAACATTAAAATTCGCAAAAAAAATTCAAAATAATTAACCTCGTTTTGAATATAATGAGACTCGTGTTTCTTGTTCGTCCCCCTTGGATGGTCCAAACACAATACAGAAATTATAAAAAGGATTTTGCAAAAAGTCAGTTAACCCAAAACGATAATAAGACAACAATAGATTTTTTTTAGAATTATTGGGAAACCAAAATTCCAATTAGAAAGGTCCATACTTCAAAAATTAAAAATATTGAATGCGAAATAGGCAGAGCTGTATTCACACCACATTCGATGTATCATGCATGTTTTCCAAAATGTAGTAAAAGCGAAGTAGAACAAAATAATCATTCATTTCTAGTGAAATACAAATTCTGCATGCATTCCAACACTTCTGTAATAGACCTAACCCTGCCTAATAATATAGCAAGAAGCCCATTGGTCCCCTTAATCCTTTCCATAGAGTGGGCATTCAACACGTGGTTACTAATATATAGAGTACGCCATATTTCAGTCCGAGCAGCTCATAGAAGATTCACAACTCTTCTGTATACAGTGAAGTCTCTGAAGTTCGTTTAAAAGATACAGATTGCTGTTTGGAAACAATTGGGTAAGTATATTAATACTATTTTTAGCTTACTTTTTCATCATAAAATATACATTAGATTTTTTAAGTAGTTTGAGCGGTTCTGAATAACATTCCCTCGTGGTCATTCTTATTATTAACTTTTTATTACATTCAACATTCTTTTTTTAACTCACAATAAATAAACGTTGAATATTTTGTGTTAAAACGACATAAACTTAAAGTGTGGGTTTTTAAAAATAATTTTTGGCCAAAAGCCACGAGGGACTTTATCCATAATTTAATATTTTATTGTATGATGCTAATATGGATTAGGACCCGTTTGTTCTCTACTAAGCCTTTTACAGATGTCCTTTTATGTTTTATGTCGAACATGCTTAATTTATCATTAAAAAAACGGACGTATAGTTCTACATCAAAATATTGTCGTTATAAATAATCATGTCTAAAGCCTTAATCATCCGTTAAATTGCTACATTTAGTGGTACAGATAATGCATCGAGATAACAGGAATCGGGCATTTTATGATAAAAGCATGATTTTTGTAACAGACGAAGTTTAATAAGTATAAAACTTATTTAGATATTTGGCAGATATCTCCCCACTGATTATATGGGAGCGCTTTGAAATTTCAAATGTGACCCCACATTTCTTTTGCAGGTTCTGAAACTGCACTATTACAGTAAGTATTGTCTAAAACAATTTGTTCATATTATCATAAATCTCGTGAAATTTACACCAATTAAAGGTCTTGCTCTGATCATCTAAGATAATGTGAAAACAAAAGTTTAGACGATACTTACTGTCATTCAAAATCTGCAAAAATTTTCAAAGCGTCCCCATACAATCAGTGAGGCAGATTTCTACCAATTAACATGCCTTGCTCCAAAAATCTTGCTTTTATCAAAAATTGCACAATTGTTTGCTTATCTGCCCCACTAAGTCACATTTTTTTGCTATATAGAGTATCAAGAGTATACAAGTGTATATCCAAATCTAAATAACGAATAACGATTTCTATTTTCTTCTAGGATGGAGGACCTTTCCCCAAACATGTCCCACGTGACACTGAAGACAGACGACGGCGCCTCCTTCAAAGTTTCCCGAGAGTGTTTGTCACAAGGCAGCCCATACTTTAAGGCTTTGTTGTCAGAAAAATGGGGCGGTGGCAGCCACGCCAACATCACAGTCCATAATGTGACATTTGACATCATGGCTATCATCATACACTACATGGCCACGGGCAAATTAAGCATCACCGAGGACAACGAGAAATCTTTGATCGTGGCCGCAGACATGCTGAACATGGGCAATCTAGTTGAAAAATGCAGCTCGTTCATCGTGGAGCATATCAACGAATACAACGTCGTTGGCATCCATGCCCTCGCAAGAATGTACGACTTCCATGACCTAGAAGCCGTCGCCCACAATTTCCTCTCATCCAACGCCATGGAAGTGGTCAAGACCAGTAACGAGCTGATGGAGCTACCCCTGGATGAGTTTGATGAGCTACTGAGATTTGACTGGGCGATCTGTCTGGTCCCGTGTACTATGTGGGAATTAGCACTCAGGTGGGTGCAGTACGACATGACGACCAGAGAGAATGCAATTCAGGAATTGGTGAATTGCATCAGACATATCCTCTACCTTCACACGCCCTGCAGCTGGACAATATATAGGAGATACCACGACAAAGCATTTACCAACGCAATCGCTATGCCTGATGCTAAGTGGTCTCTTGTGCTAAACTTGACGGTACATTGCTATAAGTACGGGGGATTCTGTGCCGATACAAAGCCTCTCACGTACACCTACAACATTGCCACTCCTGATGTAATGGGGAAGATTGGATGTGAAATGGAGCTTATTAACATCGCAATGTGTATACATAGTAAATGGGATAGCGTTGAGGATGGGTTAAGTGATATATGCCTTGATGACAAATTTCATATACATGTATTCCCACATGGAAACGATTTCAGCAATCTAAGAAAGTTGTAAATAAATCTGTTGTAAGATATTTTGAAAATAAAAGTAGTGTTCGAGCATCATTTCATTTCAAGATGGAAAGCAATTGGTTCACATTTATTCATAATGATACATTTTTCTTAAATAAACCAACACATTGTTTATTTGAGGCATCAATTTGCAACTTAAAGTTTGACAGTACCTTTTTGTCTTTTAAATTTCACATTTCTTTCATTAATTAGTAAGTTTTTCTTGCATATACACATGTTTCAATAATTTCCTGAAATTACGTTTCAAACAATGTGTTGGTTTATTTAAGAAACTCATTTATAATTTTATATTTAATGTGCCCTTAACATATTTTCCTGTCTTTTTATTTTTGTTTTAATAAAAAATTTGCATCCTATATATTGAACGCTATATATATTTTATTCAAATAGTAGTGCTAAGTTTAGAATATTGGATTGAACTCAACTGGTTCATTTCATTCATAGCAAATTGGTATTGAGAACAATTAAATTTGCAGAAAAAAATTCAGAATAATCTCATTTTGAAAACTAAAATAAATGTGTACAGCCCTTTGGCAAAAGTCAGTTCAATGACCTAAAAACGATAAAGAGCATGTCACACTTGGAAGCATGGCTATGCTGAGTGAGGCCAACCATTAGGAAAATTCTGTTAATAAGGTCCCTTGCACTTACTATATATGATTTAATTTCTGAATACCTACAGGTATCCAGAAATTAAATCATAAGTCGTGCGCTTACATTAGTATACCTATATCTTAAATCGTTTGAAAACGTACAGCACGTATACTTGGATGAACTACACAAATTCAAAAACAGCATCTCGATATATAACGAATAGTTCGGCTATAGTTCCTTCACGATCCTTCCAAAAACATCTTGTTGTATACGTGTCATAAAATTATATATATTTTAAATTTTTTTAAAGGATTGGTTTTAAAAGTTAATATCTTAAAAATATTTCAACGCTTAGAAGTAATTTTTGGTACTAAAAATACTGCAAATTAAAGCAGCTTTAGTGTGTATACAGTCTCTCCAGCATTTGGCAAAAATTGTATACATAAACACAATTGAAAAACTGTCCGAAAAATTAAACACGTAGGACATCTTGAAAAAAAATCTTTTTTATGCTCCTGTATATGGATAATTTTTCTTCATTTCAATGCAAAGTATAACAATGTGCCAAAAATAATCATCCATTTCCGGTGAATATTTGAATTCTGTATGCATTCCAACAATTCTGTAATAGCCCTAAACCTGCAGGTGTAGGAGAGAGTGGGGCACATTTGAACATTTTTTAAAAATATTTTTTTTCAGCTGTTTAATTGTGTTTTTTTTTAAATTTTCAACACTATAGTTGCATGTTATATATAGTTTATGTGCTATATATCTCCATTCCCAATTTATTGCAAGAATATTAATTGAATTGTTACAATGTTTTAAATCATTTGAACAGTTATATATACTAATTTTAATTAAAAGCAGACAAATAAATACCTTAACATATTTGAACACATTGTTTATTGAAACATGTGCATTGAGCACAAATTGAACTATTTTTACGGACTTTGTATTTGTCTATAACTTAAGATAGAAAGCGTTTTGGCTTTGAACAATCGGACCATAGTTAGGCTATTCTGAGAAAAAGAGGCCACTCTCCCCTACATGTATTTTAAATCGTTTGAAAACGACTGGGATAAAGGATTAAAGGTATAGGTATCCCCTAAATTTCGAACGTTTGATTCAAAAATAGCATCTCGATATAACGAACAGTTCGGATATAGTTCCTTCATGATCCCACAAAGCTAAATGACTGTTTATACATGTATAAGGAAAGCCAATTACATGTCGTTAGTCAGAGATAAAACATATTTTTGTATATGTGTCATACATTTATATTTTCATATTTATTTTAAAGCTTGGTTTTAAAAGTTAATAAATTGAAGCCTATATTTCAACACTTATAAGTATATAAGAGGTACTATATTGTAAAAATACTGCAAAAGGAGCTGAAAAATTATATTTCTGCTGCGTATACACAAACACACATTGAAAATCTCTATTCATGGGGCAATTTAAGGAGTTCACATTTATTACACAGTCCGAAAAAATTACACGGCATTTGGTTTAGGGCTTTGGGATATAATTCTCATCTTTTTTATGCGCCTGTATATGAATATTTTTTCTTCATTTCAAGCAAATTAAGCATAAAAATTGCTTTTGAAACAATCATATTTGATAAGCCATTAATAATTTTTTCACTCTTTTCATGCACTTTAACAAAAGGTGTGCATCCTGTTTGAACGCTATTTTATTCCTAAAGTGCTAACTTTAGAATATTGGATTGAACTCAACTGGTTCATTTCATTCATAGCACATTAGTATTTGGAAACGTTTAAATTCGTAGAAAGCAATTTAGAATAATCTCGTTTTGAGTCCAAATGTAAATCTGGTTCCGGTTGGTAAAGGTCAGTTCCTAAACCTACAGGTGTCCCACGAGACATATATGGTAGCCAATAATAGAGCAAAAAACCCATTGGTCCCCTTAATCCTTAGCTTATCATAGAGTGGGCTTTCAACACGTGGTTACTAATATACATACAAGTAGAGTACGCCATATTTCAGTGTGAGCAGATCCTGGAAGATTTAGAACTCTTCTGTAGTGAATTTCTATATATAGTGAAGTCTCTGAAGTACGTTTAAAAGATACATATTGCTGTTGGGAATCAATTGTGGTAAGTATAATACTACTTTATCTTACTTTTTATTATAAAATACAATCGATTTTTTAAATAGTTTGTGCGGTTCTTAGATCCGCAAAATGACCAAAGCATGGTTAGGTTCAGAAGTTCTGAATAACATTAGCACTTGGTCCTTATTACAAGTATACTTAATTATTATTATCTTTTTATTATATTCAGCATTCATTACAGTTAATAAATAAATGTTGAACATGTGTGGGAAACGAAATCATACTAGATTTTGTTAAATACTTTTTGTCAGAAGCCACGTGGGACCTCATTCACAATTTGATATTTTACCCTACCTTGGGCCCTTTGAAATATTAAATGGGATCATATATTTTTTTTTTTTTGCATATTATAAATCTGCACTAAAACACAGTACACGCATGTAGTTTATCTAAAAAACTGCACAAATCTCGAGAAATTTGCATTAATTAACATAGTGGCAGTGTCCCCCTTCATTATAGCGACATCTAAGATGATGTGTATAATTTTTTTAGGCAAAATCTATATGTTTTTAGCGCATGTTCGTAATCAGCCAAAAAAGGGGTAGGCCTACCTATTTAAATTTTCAAAAAGAGACCCCACCACTCTTGGTCGGTAATTGGGGGTCAGGGCCAGTTCACACGGGTCCCAATAACAATCAGTTTTATACATATTCAAAATGCTCTGTTACACAAATCATGCTTTTCTCATAAAATGCGCAATTATTTGCTTATCTTCCCCACTAATTCACGTATTTTTTTCTTCTTCTAGGATAACCGACGTGGAGATTGAAAACAGCTTAAACATGAAAGAAGAAAACGTTTCCCAAAACATGCTCTACGTGACACTGAAGACAGACGACAACGTCTTCTTGAGAGTTCCCCGAGAATGTTTAATGCAAGGCAGCCAATACTTCCAGGCCTTGTTGTCACCAGAAAGGGGTGGTGACGGTCTTAACAAAATCGATGTCCATGATGTGACGTGTGACATCATGGTTATCATCATAGACTACATGAGAACGGGCCAATTAAACATCAACATGGACAACGCGGATTCTTTGATCGTGGCTGCAGTCCTGTTCAAAATTGGTAATCTAATTGAAGAATGCAGCTGGTTCATGGTGAAGAATATGAACAGACAAGAAGAACACGTTTCCCAAAACATGCTCTACGTGACACTGAAGACAGACGACAACGTCTTCGTGAGAGTTCCCCGAGAATGTTTAATGCAAGGCAGCCAATACTTCCAGGCCTTGTTGTCACCAGAAAGGGGTGGTGACGGTCTTAACAAAATCGATGTCCATGGTGTGACTTGTGACATCATGGTTATCATCATAGACTACATGAGAACTGGCCAATTAAACATCAACGTGGATAACGCGGAATCTTTGATCGTGGCTGCAGACAAGCTAAACATTGGCAATCTAGTTGAGGAATGCAGCTCGTTCATGGTGAAGAATCTGAACGAACACAACGTCATCGGCTACCGTACCCTTGCAAAAGCCCACAACTTCACTGAACTACTAATCAACGCCAACAATTTCCTCAAATATAATCTCGAAGCCGTGGTCAACGTCAGTGTCCAGCTGATGAAGCTGCCACTTGATGGGATTGAAGAGCTACTGCATGCCATTCCTTGGGTTTACCTGGAGGATGAGCAACTCTTGTGGGAAATGATGTTCATATGGGTGCAACACGACATACCGACCAGAGAGAGCATGCTGCCGAAGCTAGTGAAGCGCATCAAGGATATCTACTACGATGAAATGGACTGCAACTGGACAGTAGGAAGGAGATTCAAAAATGCCATAAAACTCTTTGAGCCCTACATTACAAAGTCAGCTATTGAGGTACACTTTACTGTACTGTGCCCTAGAAATATCCATCGTGGGCTTTACACCACTGTCAACAATAAACTCCCTCGAGGTGCGAATGGGAAATGTGAAATGCGATTTAGGATCTCGGTCTGTGAATGCAATGCCTATGTGCCGGATTAAGGGATAGGCCATGCATGATGACATTTCATGTACATGTACATGTATTCCTAAATAGGAAATATTTCTGCAAGCTGAGAAAATGTTAAATGTCTTTCAGAGAAACAGTAAGGGTAAAAACATATGGGAATCATTCGAGAATGAATCCCATTCCTATATGCTTCACTGTGTTTTTACACTAAAGGATAATGGAGCATCATGTGCTAAAATAATTCTATTGTAAGACATCTTGAAAACAGAAGTAGTGTTTGTTAATAAGTTTTGTTTGTTTTTCATCAAAGTTCAGCATCATTTCATTTCCATCTTGTTTGACGGTACTTTTCTGTCATGGGAATTTGAATTTTTGTTTTCTAATTCGTAAAATGTTTTGTATTTCGTTGTTTTTATTTCGTGTATACATGCTTCAATAAAATTTTGAAAAATTATCTGTGCCATAAACAATTTTTTTGTCACTGTGTTTACGTACTTTAACAAAAGTTTTGCATCCTGTTTCACGCTATTGGATTGAACTCAGATAGTATATAATGAAAGACAGTCTTGAAATTGCATATGAAAATGTACGAAAGTTTAATGAATTTTTTTGGTTTCAGAATAATACAATTTTGAGAGTCAGAGCTCACGATGCAGGACGTTTTCCACGCAGTGAAAGACTGGCGAGTTAAGGCCCCTGCACATTTGAACGTTTTCGCTACAGGTGTACGCTAAGTTCGCGATTTTGACGACACTAGCAGACGACTTCGACACGGCGTAAGGAAACTTAAGGCAACGTAAGAGAATAGAAACAGTTTCTAGTCTGACCAATGGGAAGAGAGATGGAAAAAGCAGACTTTTTTTAGTTTATAGCAGACGTCGAGCGCTGAATAGCACAGAAAGGGCAAGAATGCAGCGAAATTATCTTCTATAGGAGGCGCTGAAAGCCTACGTCAGAATTAAGTTTAGGGTGTTGGCGTAACGTAAAGCCTGCTACACACTGCAACATGACGTTGCATCACTTTGCGATGCACATTCGTAGGGGAACATCGTGCAATGCAACGTGACGTCCATGCGTTGCGTGAAGCCTACTCATTGGGGCCTCAGGCTTCAATTAACTGCTCATCAGTAAAGGCCGCCATATTAAAAAACGCCAAAAAAGCTCGAATTTTCGAAGCATGGCAAGGCGTGGAGTGGGCGTGGCGTTGCGTGGTAAACGTTTAGATGCGGTTTTTTTTAACGTGAACGCATATGCAACGCCACCAAACGGCATAAAACGGTTAAGGCAGCGTAGCGAAAATTAGGCAGCGTAACGTAAGAAAACGTTCAAATGTGTAGGGGCCTTTAGAAAGGAACTCGTACCTTATATACTCCCCTACACAAGCAACCCAACCAATGAGAAAGGAGTATAGGTAGATACGTCTGGGCATCCTACCAGCTGGTCAGTGGTCGTAAAGCGGAGTGCTTTTTCAGACAAGTAACCATACCTGCATGCCTCCTGACAGGTATCTCACTTCCTACTACCTTTTCCTGATATGGTTCTTTGGAACATAATCATTCTAATTGCAGGTCTAGTCAAGTTAATGGGTCCTGTTGACTTTCTCTATATGCCCTTTGGGTATGAGTTGAGGTGGAAGTCACTTATATAAGCTTCTTGTCTCAAGTCAAACTACAGAAAGTGTGCCGTAAGTGTGTGTGTGTGTGTGTGTGTGTCACACTCTAGTAAGTGTGTCGCCTTAATCTTTAGCAGGCTGATTTTTACCAGAAACAAACCTGCTACTTTTAGGATATTTTAAATATTTTTATCAGAATCGCGATTAGTAATGCATTGTAAGCTTATACAAATTATGATCTTACCTGTATGTTCAGATTTTCTTTTAGTCCTCGTAGCTAATTCACCACATTGTTGGATTTCCACAATTTGTCAGATGGTTCTTTGAGTCTTGATTGATGCCCACATCTACAAAAAAAAGTTCCCTTTACTTAATTGCATACACGAATTCCATCTGGTCTTTTAACAAAAAAATATCAGATAAATTTACAACAATTTCTCCGAATAGATAGCTGCTAGAATTCGTGTTACCATATGGTGCCGGATTACCGAGGCTGCACTGATTTGTATGAATTTGTATTCATTACACTGTCCAAAAATAAATAATTAACACAGCATTTTTATCTTTTTTGGACAGTGTAATATATTTCTGAACATACAAATTCATTCAAATCAGTGCAGCCACGGTAATCCGGCAATTGAAACATTTTTCTTCATTTCAAGCAATGTATAAAAATGTACATTAGCAGAAATAACTATTTATTTCATGTAAAATATAAATTCTGCATTCATTCAACCCTGCAGGTAGCTTAATTTCCATAGAATGGACGTTCAACACGTGGTTACTATCATCACAAAGTATGCCACATACCACCGTACCACAGTTTCCCACTTTAAGCTTCTGTTCAGATGAGACGAAGCTCGAAATTTGAGCAAATTCGGTACCACAGTCGCCAAATCGTCGACAGCTAACCGGAGATGGAGCTCCAGGCAAGAAAAATCGAAAATATCACAGAATTCCCTATCAATATCTGTATCTCGACAGCACCGATCTCAAGGTACCTCATTGACCAACCTTGATCTGCATGTGTCTCAGATGCAACTAGCTGTGGTACCAATCCCAGGACTTGAGACGCAGCTTGGTCTCAAGCTGCGCCATTTGTGCAACTGTGGTACGGGGGTTAGAGTCCAAGATTCACAACCCTTCTGTAGTGAAGCACGTTTTCACGAACTAAGTGTTAAATCATTCCTGGTTTTTGTTTTTAACCATTAAAGTGAAACCTGTCTACATTGAACACCTATGGGACCAGGCAAAAGTGTTCACATTAGACAGGTGCTCATTGTATGAAGGTTTGCTTCAAAAAGACAATATCCAATGAACTGTGTTTATTGTTTATCATGTATAACATTATGCCCACAATCCTTTCAGTGCATGTACATAAATCATTATTTTAGGTTTTTTTAAAGAAATCTGTAATACTGTTGTTTTTGTATCGATAATTGATGATCTCATTTTCGATCTTTCTCTGTGTGTTTATCATCAGTTGGTGCACTTCTGGATATTTTTTGCAATATTTATATGTACTGCAGCTGTATAAAGTCCTGCAGGTACTCCAACTGCACTTGAATTGTACTGACTGCATGCATGTGATTCTTCAATCTCTCCATCGGAATCATAGTCTGGCTGACACATACATGCATCACACCCTGCATGATTATCATCACATGCATAATTAAATCATTGTCAAAATGTTCATAATTATCAGTAAGCTCTTTTTGAATAAATTCTGGTAATATATAATCATCACAAACAATATCCTCATCAGGTGAAGACTTGGCATCAATTCCATGCAGCCTGTTTGAAGCACTTAATTGGGAACTCAATGGTCAAGTGTATTATGTAGAGAGGTTAGACCCATCCTGGGGACTAAAAAAAGTGTTCAATGTACAAAGTAGACAGGTGTTCATTGTATGGAGGTCTGTCCTAATGTTATTTCTATAGAAGCTGTCCGGGACCAGCCAAAAGTGTTCAAGTTAGGGAGGTGTTCACTTTATAAAGGTGTTCACTCTGACAGGTTTCACTGTATTTGATATTTTATTGCATGGCCCCAGATATGCTTATCATGCAAAAAACGGATGTTGGTCCTAAAATATAAAGTGCATATCAGAGGTGTTCAAGCATGATGTGACTTTGAACCTCTAGTTAAGTCTCTTTGCTTTTGCTTCAGAAACAAGATTTTCGTTATAAATAGTCATGTCTATAAGGTGATGTCCATACATGACGTCACGCTATTTTGGCAGATTATTGAACCCCCCTCCCCCTATGTCACACTTAGTCGGACCCCCCTCAAATACGACGTCACAAAGCTCTGACACCCCCTCCCCTTGAAAACTGGTTATTGTCATTGTAATCTGTATGTATAAATGTGGAGAAAACTGATTTAGATAACAAGAGTGCTCACAGCTCAATAACGATTTTCTATATAGGACAATTGACAAACGGTCTAAAGATGGCATAATCAAGGAAGAAGAAAAGGGCATTTCCCCAAACATGCTTCACGTGACATTGCAGACATGCAGAAGACAGCGCTTCCTTTCCAGAGTTTCATGTCAGCAGAAAGGGGCGGTGACAGCCACACCAACATCCCAGTCAAAGATGTGACATTTGACATCATGGCTATACAGAGTGGCCTAGCTCTTGTGATAAACTTTATGATACTGTGCCCTACAGAAGTCAAACAGCGGCCTTTCACATAAACCCTCAAAAATGCCCTTCGTGATGTTATGGGGAAGCCTGGACTTGAAATGCGACTTATTATCTGCTCAGTCTGTGATTGGGATGTCGTTATGGGTATTAGAGTGGATGACAAATTTCATGTACAGGCATTCCTATATAGTTGAAACGATTTCTTCATTCTTAAATACAGGGCCTGATTTTGAGAGAATCAGAGATGATCACTTGCTAAAATAAATCTGTTGATAGACATCTTGAAAACAGAAGTGGTGTTTGCTAATAAAATTTGTGTTTGTATAAAGTTAAGCATTATTTCATTTCTCTCTGGATCATATTTTATTCATAATGTTGCATTTTTTTAAAATAATCCAACAAATTGTTTATTTATGCCATCAATTTGCAAGTTCACAAAGTTTGGAAATACTTTTCTGTATATGGGAATTGACATTTTTTCATTAATTATTAAGTTTTTTTCTGAAATTACTTTTGAAACAAGTGGTTTATTTAAAAGAAAAGTATGATTTAAATTGGATGCATCATTAACAAATTTTTCCCTCTATAAATGTTTATGTACTTTTATAAAAGTTTAGCATCCCGTTGAACGTTATTTTAATCCCAAAGTGCTAACTTTAGGATATTCGATTGAACTCAAATGGTTCATTTCGTTCATGGCACAGTATTTAAAACATTTAAATTCGCAGAAAAAATTCAAAATAATTAACCTCGTTTTGAATACGACGGGACTCGGTATTTCTTGTTCGTCCCCTGGGATGGTCCAAACAAAATACCGAAATTATAAATAGAATTTTGCAAAAAGTCCGTTAACCCAAAACGATAAAAAAGACAACAA
>JAQGCC010003941.1:0-14129 GCA_034698905.1 Xestoiulus laeticollis
AATTTCCTGCCAGTACTTGCTGGCTACATTAAAAGGTTTTCCCCGAAAAACTACGTTTTTTTATACTGTATTATTATCTCCCCAGACTAAAAGAGATTAGATTTCAGGAGGCTTCGCTCTCAAAATTAACACGAAAATCGCCTAATAAAAAGCATTTTTTTTTTTTTTTTTTTTTTGCTACCCGTTTTTGTTGTGGATAAGCTCTCATTAACCTACTCCAAAGCATGCATCGTGTTACCAAAACGAGGTCAAAAAATCGAATTGTCTAAGACTTAAGTCACACTGATGCTTGTCTGCAAAACCATTTTCTCAAAAGTTAGTGCATGCAGGTATATACATTTTTCCTCAAAGGATGAATCTACGGCGCTGTGACCACAGGTCGAATTCCGTTCACACCGGTCTGGAAGCTGCATGCGTCAACGCAAGTATCCCACGCAAAATTGGTTTTATAGGTGAACGGACTTTTTGCATTCCTGCATATCGTGCGAAGAAGTCAGCCTAGCGTAAACATGCGGCAAAGTCGCCAAAAATGCCCCAAAAAACGATTTTTTTTTCTTCTCTCCAAAACTTAGACCACTCCCCCTGGCGCCAAGAGGTACAACGCTCCAGCCGCAAAGTAAACAGCCACACGTGCACTTCCGGCCATATGTGGGGTTACCCAAACATATACAGACAAGAAGAAGATTGTATAGTGAAAAAAGTTGGAAGTTATCTTACCTTTGGTGCAGTAGTTGCCTCCAGTCCAGCCCGGAAGACACTCCATGGTGCCGTTAGCCGTGCACCGGAAGTGACCGAAGCTGTCGTCACGTGGCCGGCAAATGTTGCCACAGCTGGCACCATAGTAATGCTCATCACAGTGCACCCTATAGGAGTAGCCCAAACTTGAGTTGGTATCTTTGTCCTGGGTAGTGCCATTGGACCAACCCAAGCCAATGGACAAGTGACGCTTGGTGATGAACCTGGAGGTCAACACTTTGCCTGATTTGGAAAAAAAAGTAGAAAACAACAGGATTATTGAAGTACAATAATATGAGAGATTAAAAAAAAAAAATGTTCGAAAATGCAGAACATTGCGTCAGGCACATCAAGATTACATTGCGTTGGATATGGGGGGCGCCACATCCATTTTTTTTATAACTGCTCCTGGGAACCCAGAATTGCGATTGTTTTAGGAAATCGTCGCTTTTTTATCGATCTCCCCGATCATTATATGGTTATTAAGAGGAAAACGAGGTTTAATTTCTTTTTTTTTTTTTTTTTAATTTTTTTTTTTTTGGGGTAAAACCTCCAGAGTGTGAGAGCTAGCCGTCTGGCCGATTCTTGAGGGAAATTACGCCGCCGTGCGAGGCTTTTTTTTTTTTTTTTTTTCAAAACTGAAAAAGGTAAATTCGAGATTCGGAGGTGGTAAAAAAAAAAGGGGGTAAAATGAAAAGGCGAAATCGTTGGGAAAAAGTCGGTCGGGCCGGTTTTCTCCAAATGCCAGAAGAAGCACGACGGGGAGGTATATGATGGAAAGTGCTTTTTGTCCATACACCGCCAGGTGTCGCCTCTGAAATTGGGGCACCTTTGAGTCGAAACAATGGGCCGAATGCCACGCTTACCAAAGCATGAAAATCTTCGATCGTCGCTTTATAGTTTCACCGGCTGCATTTTTGTCCTATTATTGCTCTTTTTTTTTTCTTCTCCAAAATGGCGTCTGGGGAACAATATGGCAACAAAGGCGCCACTACAGAATGGTTTCTGTGTTCGAAATGATAGTCTACACGAGCATGTAAAGACCTCACACTAGTGTGGGTCGGCCATCTTGAAAGTGCTAAACCAGTGGAACCACAACAAAGTCGGTAGACATCATACCAAGTCCGCCATCTTGGAAGCGCCAAAAAATTGGACAACTAAAAAAAGTCAATAGGTTGGCAAGGGACGCCAGCTGGCGCTGTCCCACGCGTCCCCGACTTCCGTCTGCGTTAAGGCATTTTTCCACTGAATATTTAAACACGGGTTGGGTTAACGAACTGTTCTATTATCTGAGGTGCGAAGCTAGGGGGCGCCGTCGTCTCTTGTGTGGCGTGAACTATGGAAGACGCATATGGTGTTATTCCCATAACAGATGGCCTAATATCAGGGAAGAGGGGGGGGGAGGCAATGGGGCCATTTATCTGTCCCCTTGCCGGGCTTTTTAGCACCATGCGGGCTGCTTTTTGGCCTTTCGGAGGCTTTTAAGGGGGTGTTTGGCTAAGACTTTTAAGACGGCTTTTTTTACCCTATAGGCTACCTGAAAACCGTTTTGGGCCTACGCTGACCATCTGGAACCGGAAATGAGATGTGATTACTGTGAACCTAACTGGGCCATTCAAAGTAAAGGTAAATGTTGGAAAACTTTGTAATTTCTGTTATTTAACCTCATGTTGCTTGTCTTAAGCCATGTGCGTTTTAAATTGTATACCAAAATCATGTCTACGAGCATAATACCAAAATCACATTTTGCACAATATTTTCTTGGTGAAAAAGGTCTTTTTAAGAGGATTGGGCCTAACTATAGGGAAGTCAGCAGCAGACACGCGTCCCCTGGTGGATGTAATTCTACAGAGGAGCAACAGGAGTCTCCCCCTTCATATTCCAGATGCAGTGTTCCTTTCATTGGTTCCCCCTTAATGCCATTATGCCCTTATGGTCTTCTATGGGGCATCAATGCTTGGCCTGCACGCGTAATTCAAGCAGTGCGAGGGGAGCTTGGGTCAGTAGGGGCTACAAAAAAAAAGCCCATCAGGCAAGGTGACCAAGTTAGAAATCTCTCCCTTCCCCCCCTGTTTCCATCTCCCCTTGAAAAAATATAATGGCGGATGCTCAGGGGGTGGGGTACCCCTAAATCACGATGGGGGCAAATTGCCTAGGGGGTCACGGTACACTCATCAACCAGTTGCGATCGAACGTGACCACCTGAGGTCTTTGTACAACTAGTCTGCTGGTTTTTTAGGTCCTCTAATACGGTTTAAGGCCACTAAGATGCATCCGGAACTGTTTGGAGGTGAGGAAGCACTACATGCACTTCGACCCAACAGGTTCCCATAATGGTCCTTAAAAATTATGACAGATTCTTAATTACGCGCCGATTACCTTTTGAGGTACGAGGCAAGGCACAATGGGCCTGCAACAGATGCTGACCATCTGTCGTCTAGGTTTAAGGAGCGTCCGGTCGGTCAAGGAAGGAACCGAGAGTGGTGACCCCAAGGACCCACACCCCACTCATTACTCTTTTCCTCGTTCCCACACCCCCGCCAAGAAACCCGGACCCGATCCCCGGCTTCCGCCATGAACCAAGAGCTCGTGGGAACTGAACCTTTGCTCCAGGTGGCGCCCTCCTCGACTTCCCAAGATGGCCGCCAGTGGAGGAATGTGAGGATGCACGTGTGACGGAAGTCGAATTATTATGCAAATGTAGGGGTAAATTTGTTGGCATCCACGCCCCACTACCCCCGGGCCATACGAGGGTGGAGGAAGCCAATTTTTGGGGGGAAAGGGGAGACTTACTCACACCACAGGAAGCTCACGCTATTTTGGCAAAGTGGTTCCTACCTTTACACACCATCACTAATGCAATTTAAAATTTAATCGCTTTAATTCGAATTAACAATTTTTGCATCCAGTAACAATTTGATATAAAAAACTCAAGACTTTAAAAGCTCCATACAGTAAAATCTGGTAAAGTGACCACTTTTCACAAATTGGTATAAGCATGTTTTCCCTGCATAGTAACCACCTGTATACAAAGACCGAACTTGACCATTTTTGAGTGGTCACCTTTAGCAGATTTCACTGTAGTTCAAATTCATTTCCCTACAATTGGACATCCAAACGGCACCCAAGTATAGCAATCAATATTGGCACAATATTGCAATGTTAACATTTTGCCATAACTGCCAATATATGGATTACAATAAATGGACTTGTATTGGAATAGATATAGGCCCCAATATTGGTCCTCTTATGTTATCAATATGTAACTGAACCAACAATGGTAAATTAAGCCAATATAGGCCCGCTATTGAATATAAAATATTAGCGCAATATTTGGTCATGCAATATCTCCTATAGTAATTAAGCTTGAACCACTTTCAGTCCAACATAGGTTTCATTGGCCAATTTAACCAATATTGCTCCAATATTCTGCCACTCGAGGTCCAATATTGTGTGTGCTACTTGGACATTTTTTTTTATTGGGAGTATTTGGGGACAACTTTTATGCTGGGAAAATTAATGTATCAGTATATGAGGATAAGGTGTCGAGGTATGTGGGTATAAAATCACGGGGGAAGGAACAAAAAAAAAAAAAATCCAACTGAAATCTGGTGCCGCATCGTCGTTCGCACCTGGCACGAGGTGCATGGACTAGCGAGTTGTTGCATGCGTGTGTGTATGTGTTGTTGTTGTTGCAAAATCCAAAAATGCTAATGGCGAGTTGATTAGCAGAGAGAGCCCGGGGTTGAATGGCGAGAACGTTTTCTTTCCCAGGCTTGTCAGCCGTGAAACAACGTTTTCTTCCCCGGTCCCCGTCCCTGCCCTCCTCCTCCTCCTCCCCCAGGCCGCCCGAGGGCAGCGGCGACTCGGCCAACCTTGACCACCGCTTTCCCGGCGGTCGCGCTGGGGCTCGCCGCCTCACCCTCACGCGGGCCCGGCATGGCCTCTCCGCTCTCGCCCGTGCTCGCTTTGGTTCTCACGCTCTCAAGCCCGTCGCCACGCCTCAGCTGGCTCTGGGGGAAAAAGTTGAACAATTTATTCCGGACGTGCGCCAAAAAATGGACATTCCTGGAATGACGACGCGCTTCTTGGTCCGCCAACCACCTCCCCCCCCCCCCGTGTATTCTTAAGGGGGTGGTGGATGTCAGGAAGCGGACATTCGAAAATATTTGCCCCACACTAAATAACCGGACATTTGAAAATATTTGCAATCCTCAACTCACCCACACTAAATAACCATTTATCGTTTTTGGTTCCTTAATATTTAAGAGAGAATTAAGCTGTCTTGCGTTCAACGCGTGCTTGTCCAATCTTTGGTTCCCCAAGATGGCGATGTACAGTGGCGCGCAAAAATTGATGTGCCTGCTACAACGAAAGCATGCTTGAAAAATACGTACCTTGACCGAGGGCGTTGGGTTCGTGATAAGCTTCCACAACCAGAGAGAATGTCCCCTAGAGGCAAAGAGGGGAAAACATTGGTCAGAAATGATGGACACGCTCCCTGGCACACATGTGGGATCGGGTTGCAAACCCGGCTTGCAGGGGGGCTTCCTTCGGTTTGTTACTCTGTGGACTTTTTTGGCTCGAGACAGCGACCAGAATGGCTTTCTGTTACAGATTTTTGGGTTTTTTTTGTACGGTCAGGACAGGCGACATGGTGCCACTTTGTGGTGTCATGATGGTTAATGTCATGGTGTCTGTTGATGCCACTGTCTCTCTTAATACCAGTTACTGGAGGTTGTTTAATACTGGAATTTCTCAAATACTTTCCTCCCCCCCCCCACTGTCTCCAAAGCGATCTCATTGTCTCCTCATCACCCCCCCCCCTATCGATTTCTGAGGGGGGTGAGGGTGGGGGAAAGGCTGCATTGTTTTCCCTTCGGCTTCCGACAGTTAGATAATCCTATCTTTCAGCTGCAGCTTCTAGTCGTTGGTAACAAATGAGATCTTGTGTTACTCCCACCCCCCCCCCCTCCCCCCCCCAAAAAAAGTGCAATTTGCAGACACCGCTTACAGGGTGGTACGAAAATGTTAATGGAGCATGCACTTGATGTTGCTTCCAAAATTTATATTTAGCTATTTTTGGGAATTAGGAGAGAATGCTCTTCTTTCTCCCCATGCCATGAAACATAAAAAAAAATCCACTCAAATTTGTCTTATTCTTAACTACAATCACTTGTCTTTTCCTACAGAGTAAAACAACAACTGTCCTGGATCCTCCCACATGTGCCAGTTTTTTTGTTTGTTGGTACGTTGCAGTGTGTCCCATAATTACGCTGGAACATCCTTTGTGAAACTCACTACTGCGTCTCATCTCAACCCCCCCAGAAAAAAAGGTCAAAGTTCGTACTTACCGGCCAGGAAAAGGAGAATGGAAACCTTATCGGACTGGTTAATCCTGTCGCGTTAACGTTATCCAAAGCGAAGCGGTTAATTGTATTGTTGCCAAGCACAGGGGTATAGATATTCCCAAAAGTACAGGCGTTGGGTTGGGGAACCACCACGTTTTCTTGATAATGGGTTAAGCACACGCGAAACGATGTCCTGCACTGGCCGGGACATGGGGTCACACGCGCGCCGCCGTTGCAGCACTTGCCCTCGTAGTCCCTGCCAAAGTCGTTAGAAAACGACGACAGGCGAATTTCAAATACTCCAGAACAGCAAGCCTTTTGGGTTTTTGGAAGCACATTTTGATGAAAAATAAATTGGATATCCAATGAAGAGATGGGCAATGAAATAAAAGAAAAATGGAATTAGCGATGCACATTTATATTCAAAACACAACATGCAACGATTGGGTCAATGCAAATAATCAGGGTGGTCACAACATTTTCATTTTCAAAACACAACATACCCTTGTACAACGATTGGGTCAATGCAAATAATCAGGGTGGTCACAACATTTTCATTTTCAATTTCCCTGAAATTTTTCAGCTTGAGATCGAGATGCCTCTCAAGTAGACCCAAGGACTTGAGCTCGGTCTCAAGCTCAACAATTTCAGCAACTGTGGCATAAGGGTGATACTTCTTAATGCATAGCAATTTTTTGTCATAATGACAAATAAAATAACAATTGCAATTAGAATGCTTGATTAAAAAAATGTTTCCCGGGGAAGGAAAGTAAATTTGAATAAGGAATTTAGTGCTGTTGAATTTTATCAAACAAATTTCAAAGAATAAAAAAATTGTATTATTAACCTCAACATAACTGCTATTTGTTACACAAGGCCCCTGACCACTCACAAATTTCCCTGACCTGTGACCACCATGAGGCTAGGCTAGCTATTAGTTGACTTGTTTCGGGAATGAAAGTTTCAGTCTGTTTTTTTTTATTTCAGTCCCCTTTTTTTATTTCCCTTTTGAAAAAAAAAAGTTTTTTTTCAGTTTTCCCCTCAATAGCGAATGCTGATGTATGGCCCTTTTTTCCCCTTATCGTTCATCCGTCCTTTTCCCCCTCATCGAAGCTCACCAAGAACGGCAGCTGTTTGGCATAGGCTTTGTCAACGAAAAACCGGGCTTGAGATCCCTCAGTTATGGCCGGCTTGAGGTGCACCAAGTACGGCAGCGTTGGAAAGCGTCTCTACCGTTTATCACGTTTCGGGAAGATAAGGAAGGAAAAATCACGCAAAAAATCCACAGAGATATCGAAATCTCGGGGAATTTGATTGGGTGTCTTTTAAATTTGGGCGCATTTACTGTTTTTTAGCGAACGGATTTTTTTTTTTTCTTTGTGGGGAATCTTAACGATTTTTTTGAGAGATTTCTGTATTTGTGCACAAAAAAAAAGAAAAAAAGTTGTCCGAAAAAATGCGAGTGTTCAGAGTTCTTGGTAAAGGGCAATACGATGTTAAAATCGCAAAAGTCAACTTTTTAAGCCACGCTTTTTTTTTTAAAGCACCCACCAAACACGGTGATGCGGTTCAATGAACGCCTCGCAAAACCACGGCGATCTGTCAGACCGGACGCCGGGATTGATGCGATGGGTTCCGGGGAGAGAACAAGGGAAAATCCCCGGGATTACTCACAGACAGTTTGTTTAGGGAAAATCCCTAACGCCGAAACGTCAAAAATTGCGATGTTGTCAGCATTTTGCAAGCATTTTTTTTTTAAAGCTAACTGCATTTGAAACGTCAAATACGAAGCTTTGCAATATATGAAATACGAAGCTTTGCAATATATGAATTTTGCAATATATGAAATACGAAGCTTTGCAATATATAAAATACCAAGCTTTTTTTTTCAAAATTGATTAAGTTGATTTGGAAAGTGAAGATGCTTGTGATTTTGGAAGTGGAGAGGCCAATGAGATTCGATAAGTGTGCCGTGTTGTGGAAAATCAAAAACTTTAAATGGACCCCACAACCGATTCGGTCATCTCCCAGCCAAGATTTGTGAAAGAAAATAAGTTCGCATGTGGCGAAAAGTTTTGTCAAGCATGCTCACGAGATGAAAACATGGAAAAATAGTCTTACCTGTTCAAGTAGGAAAATCAACAGTACGCAAGCCGAGGCGGGGGCCACCCGATAAAAGCCGAGCCTCCGCATGGTACGAGCGTCGGCCTGCACTCGCCTAGTACACTTTCAGCGCTGTTGCAATTTTGGCGTTGCGAGCGACCTGTGTGTCTCGTTGAACGTACTCGCACCCAATGATTGGCAAGCGAGAGCTAGGGGGGTTGGACACTCCGCCCACCTGGATCCGGCAGCCTGGAAAGGGAAAATACCACGACGGGGCATTAGCACCACCTAGTGAACGAAAACGACAACTTGGTATCCTGGCCTTTGTCGCGCGCCACGCCAGGGGGCGCACCAGGGCCATTGTGCCTGATTTATGCTGTGTGCAAGTTTTTCATTTTTTTTTTTTTTTTTTTTTGGTATTGTTATCGGATTTTTTTTTTTTGCCATTGTGGAAACTATGTTTTTTGAATAGAAAACAAACGAAAGTGGTATTGAACCCAAAGAATGTATTGGTTTTTTTACTGAGAATTGGTATACACTGCCGATACTATAAGTTTGATTTTCGAGAACTATGAAAAGTTAGCATTTTATATACACATCGTTCCCGTAAAATGGAACTTTGACCAATGTTTGTTTTGCTAGTTTTGAGAAAAGTTTTGTAACATTTTGGAAAATTGTTTTTTTGTGTAGGAAACAAACGAAAATGGTAGTAAATTAAGAATTAATTGTAATTAACATTCTAGAACTATATAGTTCTAATTCATTGTGTTGATGCACAGAACTCTTGATATATAATAAGTTGATATTTTTGGAACACATAGTTTAAAATAAAATTATAGGTAACATATGCTTTGTCAGTTTATAGAAAAACTTTTTTTCTGTTATAAATTTTGAAATTTAACTGCACGATGAAACATTGCATTTTGGAATACACACATTTTATCACAAAATTTAACTTGATATTTACATTGTAGCTACTATATTGTTTTCTTTGTTTAAACGATTTTATAATAATTTTATTCTAGAGTTCGAGATTCATATTTTCAATAACACGAAAGGTTATTTTTGTAAATTCGATCACAACTTTTGAAATTTTATCATTTCGGCAATTCGTACATTTCGAGCCAAGTTTGTACAAAAAAAATGTATTTCCAAAGAATCTGAAGTTGGCCAAATTTCAGAAAGTATAGTCATTTCCGACATCAGTCCCCGACATGTTCCCTTCCAAACAGATTTTATATTCAAAAAATGCAGATTTAAAACTACCAAAAACTCCAAAGTTTATGGATGCCACGGAGCAAAATTTATACTTTAATTGGAAACGGATTTCAGTAGATTATCAGATATTCTTTGCAATACCTTAACATTGCACTTTCTCACCACTCTGCAATACGTTCCTAAATTCAACACGGTCACTTCGATGTCGTTTAACGCTTTTTCATGGTTGCAAATATCCAAAATTCACATTTTTAGTACAATCCAACATATTCCAACGTCGTCAAATTTTCAGCATCTTAAAGATTCCCAAAAAAGCATCGTAGAAACCGGTGTTGAATTTCAGAACGTTGCAGTATACAAGTAGTAAATCCCACGTATAACAAGGAGCACGGACAACTACCTTTTTTTTTTTGATATATCACGCACAAACTCGCCACCAGACGGCCCTGTTCAACATATCCTTCAGGGTAAAATAATCCAAGTGAATGAAAAATCGCGTTTCAAAGTGGTAATCCGGGTACCGAAAATATTGCCGCAGGGGGGAGCGCGTAAACACTTTTTTTTTTTCCGCGACTTCAATGAAAAACCTCCACGTGAAGGTGGTACCGAAGGGACAACACGGAGTAGGTGCTTAACGTCCCAAAAGCCGACTGCAAATGAGGAGCGCAGGCCGCCTCCACCCAATTTATAGACACCAGGTCGACCAATGGGAGAGAGCCGGCTGTTCTTACCGGCGTAGTAGGCCTAAGCACCGATAGTAGTATGCACCCCAGAGGCCACTCGCCACCCCTCAACCTCCCCCCACCCTCCCCTCCTTCCTTTTATCAATCTGGCCATATGGACTCCATGTGCTCTTGATACCTTGCTCACGGCCTGTTCTTCTTAAGACGCCATGTGCGGCGCACCTTCGGGGACCTTTGGGGACGTTTGGGTACCTATGGAGACCTATGGGTTCCTATGGGGACATTAGATATATCTTGGGGAAATTGGGAGGGGGAGGTGGTGGCTTATGGACCAAAGGGCTCTGACACCAGGTGGTGGCCTGTCACGCGCTGGGCAGCACGTGCCTTTGGGACGGGCACGCGCGGGGGGTGGGGTGGGGGGTAAGGCAGGTGAAGACAACCCAGAAATCAAGAGAAATGGTGGAATCTGAACTGTATGGTCATTATTGGTAGCACCCCTAACCTTAAAGAAAAAAAATCACCTATAGCATTTGCTCTGATTAGGAAGAGCATATGGTCCAATTAGTAGGACCAAATGCTTTGTGAGCTATATAGTTCTTAAGAATGGGTGGGGCCCATGAAAAGGTGTTTTTGTAAACGATATGGATTAATGAGTGCATAAATTTTAAAGAAGGTATTAAAAAAAGCATGCTCTTATTAAGCAATATTCCATTTTGTATGGGTCAAATTTGAACCTGTATTGTGACTTTCTATAATGTTGTAACCAGTTCTATATTCGTAGGCGGTGTTTCATTTAAGATTCTCTGTAAATACTGATATTTTCAAACAAAATTTATAGCTTGATAAGAAAAAAAAAATCTTTTTCTGAAAACTTGTATACGTGCTATGCAATTATTTATTTTAGAAAATTGCATATTAATAAGTTCTAGTATACCCGTTTTCTCTCTAGAATGCACCTGTTTGTAAAATAAATCAGCATTAATTAACTTTTGGTATGAACACAATTAATCAATTATTGCTTTAGGCAAAAATAATGAAATTACTTCTTTTTTTTTTTGTCCCGATAATTGTGATTTTTTCAAATATATTTGAAAAAAATGAAATATTTGTTCAAATACCTATAGTTATCATATATACTTTATATACTGTATATGTGCATGTAAATGGTAGCCTATATTGTTTACCATGCAATTATCATATACTGCATGCAGCTTGTTATATATAAAGACAATTAATATAATCAATGGTTATAAAATGGTTCTGAGAATAACAGCCATTTACAAACATGTTGCATGTACGATTGTATACTGTATACATGTAACATTTGGTGCAACCAACCATATATTGTACATGATGCATTACTCTGGGCGTTAACTTTTATTTACAATAACAAAAAATTAGCTTTTTATCGTTTTTGAAAAATCATCACGTTTTTTTTAGCACAAAAAATAACGACGTTTAGGCGAAACGATATCAATCAACTAAATAAAAAATTCTTCTCTTCGGCTATAAAAAATGTTATTTTACTGAACTGAAAACCAATTTCCCTTAGGAATAACGACATTATTTCACTCTCCTCCTCCTTCTCAAAAAACAAATAATTTTATCTAAACAATCAATTTAAAAATGTTTTAGTCTTTATTCTAAAAATATATACTGCCGTTTTAAACATTCAGTATACATGTATATATACATGTATACCGCAGTATATATTATAGGCAATAACACTTGCTTATTTTGGCATTGCTTGGGAACTGTTGCAGAATTAACCTTGCATTTATGCTTTATATAGAAGTCATCTACATATAGTCTATATACATATATACAATTTAGAGACTACATGTATATAAGTAATTTTGACGAATTTGTACTTTGTATATATACATTAATTGTGTATATATGCATGCAGCATGCATATTAAGTTAATGCTAAATATACAATGCAGGGCACGTGGTTAAAACAATAATGTGAATGCACATGCATATATATATCTTGAAGAAATTACATACATTTCTCTGTACTTTATATTCTTCACTCATATATACAGCTATATATATATTGACAACCTTGCCTTTGAAAAAACTCCGATGACCAACTGGGGTATATATGTTTGACCCCCAAAAGTTGTTAAACATAAAATAGTATACATAGTATTCATATAAACATAGATTTATGAATAAAATATAAACAATGAATTAAATTTCGGAAAATATATTGCAAATTGGATATATTGTATATCACATGTAGTATTATACATGCCTAGGAAAACTCTTCATTACCATTGTCTCTTCTAGAACACACACGTATAAAGAAAATATAAAAATATAAGCCATTTTTAAATGTGTTTATATCTATATAATTATATATGAACTTCCAAAGAAAACCAAATTATGAAATCAACATCTTAAAAATTTGAAACTCAATAAAATATCTTCTGTAGCTATTTGTACACACGTATATTTTTATGTATAGCTACAGTCTACAGATGATTGTATTGTTCTTTAGTCTAGCCTATATATACAACTGAAAATTATTTAGATCGCATATTACATCAATTCTCAAATGTGCTGAACGAACTTTACAGAATGCCTTTCAGCACATCCTATATTCTGCATACACGAATATCCCTTTTTAATTATTTCCTCCGTGCTTGCGTATGCTAAATTTCTAAATAGGTCTTCGTGTATTTCCGCCCTCAAATGATCTCTTTATTACCCCATGAATAAAAATCTACCACCCTCGACTTATTTCTTTCATTTCCTACATTGAAAGGACACGTGCTTGCATGCGCAATTAGGCCTTGTACTTATATATATAGGCTTTATGCAAAGCACGAATCCTATCGCTCGACCGGTACGTTTTACGCATATACGTGGCAAATCGTCATCCGTACCGACGGAAAAATGTATAGAAAAACAGGACAATTATGCCATCACATCATATACTTCAATTATTCACTTCATGAATTCCAACTCAGCTTTTTCCATTAATTAAGGCTATTTCACCAGAAAATTATTACTCTTTTTTTTATTTATTTCATATTTTTAAGAGGTGGACTGCCTCTTGCTTGTTACCATTTTTTTTTTCAGTCACATTTTTTCCCCGGATTTGAGTCACTGCACATGTTTTCGCTACCGTTTTTTTTTTACTTCTATAATTGGGTTCTGGATGCTTGATTTCTGCATTTGCACGCAAATATAGATTATCGTCGGGCTTTGTGTCCCGTGTGATTTTCCAGTTTTGTGGTTGAACCACCCCCGAATTATGTGGAATTAATAAATATTTAATCTGTCTAAGATGGAACAGGCCGAAGGGACGCACGCTATACAGGGCGCGAAGCGAAAACTTGCAACACTATTTTTGAACACTGCTTTATGACTTACATTGTATAAATATAATGTATGTTTGAACACCTCACAGAAATCTTGAAAACAATGGGAATGGACCATTGCAATTTTTGTCATCATGTGACTTTAATTTATTTCAATCGAGGTACTGTATATACTTCATTCTTTGCGCATTGGCAAAAAAAAAAAAACAGTGCTGCCAATGTCGTCAAGATTGAAGGAAACCTGCCAATCCCACTAATAGAGTGATTGTGCAGGTGCCGTTAATGATTTACATGTACCTTAACGAGAACGATAAACACACTATTACGCATGCGCATCAATAAGTTAGTCGTTATGCTCCTCAAAGACGTTGTGGTATCACGTTAAACTAATGAAATAGTCGTCTTCCCTCAAGCACAAACCCATTAACGTCGTCCCCGCGCATGCCAACTGGCATAAAACCAGTGCTGCCAATGCCGTCAAGATTAGAGGAAACCAACTAAATCCCTATATTAGTTTAACGTGATACCACAACGTCTTTGAGGAGCATAACGACTTGTATGGTCCATAACTTATTGCTGCGCATGCGTAATAGTGTGTTTATCGTTCTCAATAAGGTAAGTCAATAGAGAAATTAGAGGGATTGAGCACGCCTCCCTTAATGCTCCCTTAATGTTAACCACATTGACAGCACTGTATGTTATTCCAAT
>JAQGCC010003942.1:0-14129 GCA_034698905.1 Xestoiulus laeticollis
AAATTATGAAATTTTGATCATGCAGTAGCTACAAAAATACTGCATTTTTATCAATTTTTATTTTTGTGTTATAACAAGTAGTTTTTTTAAAAGTATGTTTTAAAATTTCCCCATAGAAAAACATGCATCTTAGTTCCCCTTTAATGCCAAAGTTTGCCATTGTTGAGAACTGGCATGTGACAAAGAATGTAGCCTATTGAACTGGTAAATTTCTGCAACTGCTTTTATGAATTTTGGTGCATTTCTTAAATATCTGGTTGAAAGAGCAATTTAAAAAATATATTTGCTTGAAGATTTTTGTTTTGCTTTTTTTAGAATTTCTCAAGGTAGCGATTCAGGTTTTCGATCACTCTGGAATGTGCTTCTAGGCTACCTGGTTCAGTGATGGCGCACAAAACCTCGAATGGTATTGTTCACGTGTTCGACATTACCACTTTCTTGTGGCATGCAAGATGCTTCTCCGTTCTTGTTCGCCCATTCGTTGGCCTAGCTCGGGCATTTGCCACGATAATAAGGTGAGATTGCACTCTCGATTTTCTGATAATTTCACAATTGCTTTTCTATTGAATAATACATTTTTGTTTTCAGATGGCGATACCAAAAACTGACTTTCGTGATATGGCTACTCATGAATCTTTTTACAACCATAATTCCCTCTGGTATTCTGCATTACTTTATAGTAACACTTTAGTGTTGTTATTTCCCATTTGAGCTAATCAAAAAACAAATAAAATTGTTTTTTTTGTCTTTTTTAGAATATAGTGTAGTTTTATTTGGCACTGCGCTAGCCATTAGCTGTGCATTAGGAATACTTCATCACCACACGCAGGTGTTTGTCAAACTTTTTCCTGATAGGGAGTTGGAAATGTGTGCCTTGCAAACGTATCTGCAGCGAAGCTGGGGTGATGAGCAGAAAATTCTTGAGGAATATAGGAGAGTGTGAGTGATTTACTATTTGTAAATTTATTGAGTAGAGTTTAACCTGAATATCAGATGGGAAAGTACTTGCTAGTTGAGGAAAAGAAATCACAGGAAATTATTAGTAATTTTCGTTTCAGGCTTCTGCAAATAGATAATTTATTGGAATCTTTTAATTCTTCACTGGAATTTATTTATTATATTTTACGATGGGAGAAGGTCTTGCCATCGGCATGGTAAATATTGTAGGCTAAATGTATTATAAATAAGTCGAATGTTCAATCTTTAAAAATAATGCATCCCCTTTTTAGTTGTTTTGCCGGGGTTTTGGTCAGTGTGATCTTGATCGGCTTTGCGGAGCTGCGAGTTTTTATTTTTTTGCTGAATAACGCTGTTCTCCTGGGAGGCGGCATATATCTACATAATAAAACAAGAAACAATGCTGGAGGATCCATAGGTGAGAGCGTATTATCTGATGATGCCCTAATCACAGTTTGCCATTTGGAATCTAATGCATTCTTTCTTTAGAGTTACGTGATGAGGATGAAACAGTCAGCATGGCCGAATCGCAGATCATTGAAAGTGAAAAATGTGATAATGAAGAATCTGATGTAAGTTTGGTTCTCCAATGAGTTTTGTGAACTGATAAAATGTTTTTTTTATTTCATTTCACAATATTTTCATTTTTTTATATTGGAATTCTTAAAATGTTTGCAATTTTTGGAAACTTAGGACTAGATTTGGAAATTTCTGATTTTCCTTGGTAATATACGTCCCATCCTTTCTTATTGTTTTTTTTTTTTTTTTTTGCAATTTTTGGAAACTTAGGACTAGGTTTGGAAATTTCTGATTTTCCTTGGAACCATATACGTCCCATCCTTTCTTATTGTTAATTTTTAAATTTAAAATTGTCCTTTTGGGGTAATTGCAGGTTTCTACTAAGCTATTTAAGTTTTTACCATTTTATCTAAATAGATAATTTTATCTCTTTTCATGAAAATCTTAATTCTTTCATTTTCAATTTTCTGGTTGTATTTGGAGTTTTTTCCCCTTTTTTATTTTATGATTTACCTTGTTAAATCATATTTCTCATGCAATTTGGCTGACTATAAAAATCCATTTAATTCAAAATTTCCATGTTTTGCAATATTATATTTAAATTTGTTGTTCATTATTTTCCCAAACCAACTTGGGAATATTTGAAATCAATGTACTTGTGTGTGATTTCAATTTTTGCTCTGGGTTGCTGCATCTGGAACTTTTTTATGAACTGCTTTCAACTGCTTTGCCTAGAAAAGATCATCAATGTAAAAAATGTCTTACTAATTTTGTAATTTAACTACTGGATAGATGTTTCTCTTTTACAATTCCTCTGTTTATGTCCGAAAAGAAAAACAAAGTTTACAAAAATCCAAAATCGCATGTAAAAATCATATTGCTTTTGCACGTGCGAATTTGAATTGTTGCCAAGATGAGCAAAAATATTTTACAATTTTATAAGGTCTGTGGGAAAAAAAAAATGCAGGTAAGTTAATCTGTTAATTTAAGAGTTTAATCAGACATATTTGCATTTCTTGAATATGACTGGCATTGGTGTTTCAGATCGCCATAATATATTTGCTTTGACAACCTCACATTTTTTTTAAATTTGCAGATTGACGAAGTGGAAGGAGAAGAGCAGGATTCGTCGGAATCCACAGATGCTAAGCCGACAGAGGAAACGGGTACAGGAAAGAGCCGCCCCAATGTGGTCAAGAAACTGATGGACTTGCGCAAACGGCACCACCAAGCCAATGCTGGTATGTAGTGATTTACCAATAAAGCTTGTTGTTTGATTTTAAGATGTGGGGCTCTCTCTCTGGGTCTATGATGCTGCATTTTTTAATGTGTTCTGCATTACTTTTATGATCTTCATTGAGCTAAAGGCCCAATGATGTTGCAGCAAATATGTAAAACAATGCCTTTCAGGGTCCAGTATTTTATTTAATTAGATTAATGAGATTAACCAATCAGGTTTCTGGAATGTGATACCTAATAACTTGTCTGAAGTGCGTCATATGTAGTGGCGCTACCAAATTTTAAAGGAATTTCTTCCTTTCACGGCTAATGTTGTTATGTTAATCAACTCGTAAGCAAGACCTGGAACACTTTTACGTACATTATTGGCAGTTAAGATTATGTTAGAAATATGACGATTTTCTACTGAAATGTTGCAAATAACTTTAAGAAAGTCAGGTAAAATATCAATTTGGGCAATATTTTAGAGGAGCGTTCATAAAGAAGAAGTAACGATAGGCATATACGAAAAACTGTTTCCTTTGTAAACACAGGGTAACAAGTTTACATGTATGTATATATATACAAACGTATATGCCTATCGTTACTTCTTCTTTATGAACGCTCCTCTAAAATATATATATATAGGTTACAATATATATTTGTTTTTGTATATATATATATAAATGTTTTTGTAAACATTTTTTTAAAACAGGTTACAAAATGTAAAAACTTTAAATAAAAACTCACCTATGGCAAAATTCAAATAAAAGTAAATTTCTATAAAATGACATAATCTATGTATATTATTTTGTTATTTTTTAAATTATATTGTTCAAATAATGCACATTATGATTTTTTATTATCGATATTTATTTGTGTAAATTAAATTGCTTGGAAAAGTTTATTTGGAAAATTTTGTCAATGCCAGTTTTTAAGAAAAGCAGTATGTGATAAAAACAAATTATGGGATAGTATCAAATTCTTGAAAATGCACATATCGGTTTAAAATACTGAGAGTAAAATTTGTAGCACTGAAGTAGTAGTCAGTTTAAAAATTGTTTATGATATGCAATGATTTATAAAATTTTAGATTTATGCCTAGTCACAAATATATAATCTAAATATCACTGAATGAAAATAAATTTGTTAATTTTTTTAGTTTATTTTTTCTGCAAAATCACTTATAATTTCTGGTGTTTTTCTCTTTATTTGTTGTTCTAACCGATGTTGGATTAAAGTATTGTTAATTGAATCACTTGATCTCATCACGTAGGTGTCTGCAGTGGATGCCAGGCATCCTTCATGTCCATCTTGAAAAGAAAGGTAACTACTTTTCATGCGTCGAATCCCCAGAGTTTGATTACTTGACAAAATGTTCATAGCATTTATCACTAATTTTTTAGTATTTGTGCTGCAACTGCGGTAACCAGTTTTGTTCGCGCTGCTGCAGCCTCAAAGTGCCCAAGTCCTTTCTTGGAGTTACCGGTAAGAAAAAAATCCACGATTTTATTGATTTCTATACATCAGTAGTTATTTTAGGATCTGCTTGACCATTTTATATTCATGACACGCGATTTGTCGTGTCAGGCTAAACGATAAGTCAATAATACATTGCGGCATTAGATAACGAGTGTTTGGTGATTTTGTCGAGGACACTGATGAATTTTAAAAAAAAGAAGAAAATATCCTTGAAACACGAATTGACAAGTTCGTCTTGTGTTTGAAACGCCCTCGATTAAGCTGATTGGCACGTCGCCAGTTTTCACAATACCGAAAAGCAATTTGCTAATCTCAGTTTGTATTTTGTGTAGTTAATGGGGCCTCGTGGGTCATTAAGTCACATGCAATTTTATTGAGGCTAAGCAGCAAAGGTTTGCGATATTTGACATTTAACAAGTATTCAATGCCTAAATGCCAGCCTGAGATTCCGCAAAAGACCATGCACTTCTATTTTCATGATATTCATATTTCTTTTCGGGATACTTTTTTTTTCTACCAATGAACGTACTGTCATTTACATTTAATGAGACTTATCTTTTACTGCAGCCAATCTATTTTTTATTTTGGTAGACTTTGGATCATTTTCATTTTTTACATATTATGTACAAAATGAAAGAAATCCTGAAGAACATCGCGAAATAAAAAAAAATTCCCTATGGATTATTCCTGGTTACAGAACGTTCTCACACAGTGAGAACTCTGCATACCCTCAAATATTTTGTAATACATGATGTATATGCCCAATTTGGGTTACGTTAAGGTAAAGCCTGGTCGAGTCAGTTTATTTAGTTAGGTTTTCTATGTGTTATCTATGACGCCATTATTTTTCTCGATAATAATAGAATTTTGGGTTGTATACTTTCTGTCAAGAAATGTCGATTTTAATGGGCAAGGTTACATAACCTTAACCGATAAAGATGGGGCATAAAGCAAATTAGAGTGGGAATGTGCGAGATAAAATTTGTGTAATGAGTGTCATTTTAACATTTAATTATTGATCTTGTACAATGGAATTCGTTTATCACGATGCCAGATACAATGCATAATCCGGGTATAACGATTCCGAGCAATGTGTTCGGTTGCTCTGTTATCTTATGTACAGTAATTTTGTTTGGATAATATGATGTAGGATATAACGATCATCCAAACATAGCGATCTCATTTTGAAACATAGAATGGTCATTTCATTTGCCTATAACGATTTAATAAAATTTCCTCCCCCTTTCCCATTTACAAAATTGCATATACATGTACATGTAATGTAATGAAAAAATGATTTACAATCTTAAAGTTGTGTTGTATTTTTATCTATAACGATTTTACTTACGAAACATTAACTTTCAAAAAGAAATAAATGTTCATATTTTGCATTAAATTTAAATCAAATTAAATAATTACATTTATACAATATATTTCGCTGCTGTTATTTGTTTAAATTTTGAAATTTAGAAGTACATATGAACTATAAAAACTTAAAACTATTCAAACTTAAATAATTCTATAGCCTATTAATATGATATTAAAATTGCTGTAGCCTAATAATTTTCCCAATATTGGTAGACAAAATTTATACTTATTACAGTTTTAGATAAGCGATTAGATAAGCGATTTCATTGTTTTATTTAAAAAATATTAAATTCCTCCCTAATTTCAAACAAGTTCACCTGTACAAACCGCTTAATTACTATTTTGAACGATTTTTTTTCAGTCAAAACAATAAATGCATGTATATCATTTTTAAACTTGTATTTCTGTATACTTGTACATTGCGTTTTATTTTTCATAAATTGCTTGAAGATCGTTACAAGCGACTATCCCTGTACATTGTATATGCAGCCCTGCATAGAACACATTATTGGCAGGTGTTCGTTAACTTTTAATTTGTAGGCTAATGCTACTGCATTTAACGTCATACTCTAGAAATAATATCGGCTTTAAACTATTATGTCGATATTTACCTTGCATAAACTCAAAACTTTTAACTGGCTTGATTACCAAATAAGCGAAAGGTACTATACAAGTTTTCATTCATATAGAAAAAAAAATGTCGTTTGTAGTTTTAATTGTTTGATCGAGTATCCATTTGATCCATTTACTAAATTGAGCGCTGTTTCCTAAAAGCTCATATTAATATCTGATTTGATGGCATCGTTTGTAACTTATAGTGATCGATAATTAAATGTCGCAAATGCACACATTAAGTTAATTTTCTAACGCCCACAACGTTTTAATTAGACTTTGCCCTATACATGTATTTAACCGTTGATGTTTTCAAATCGAACAAATCAAGAACGTGAAGGAGAAGATGCGATATGGTTGCTGGAATTCTCACAAATCACTCCCTATTCAACTGAGTACATTAATTCCAAGCTGCTACTTCTGTATTGGAAATATTCGTGAAAAGACATGCTGCCACTCTGCATATTAAAGATTAACTTAATATTTTTTAACGTTTTTATTGGTTTTAATGTAAAAAAAAAATTTAATCTTTTTATACGTTCTTCGTACTTCGGTTGTACAATTCTTGCCTGTTTATTCAGTTTTCTCCGGGTTTTAAATAACTATTATTAACTTCATATATGTCGGTAGTATTTTGAGGTGCTTACTAAGTTTTTCCTGTCGAAATCCTAAGGGTAAGGGCAGCCTTGGGGCAATTTTTTACCAGATGGCGCGCATTGGATGCAATTTTAGTCGGATATACCATCCCAACCTATCCAAAACACCGATGACTGTATATAAAACTGAAAGTTGTAACGATACACTGTACCGTAGAAGACTTTGCTAACCAATGATGGCCGTAATGCTCACTGAAAACAGAACTGCAGAAATAGTAATGGAATTGTAATAAACTGAAATTCCAGAAAAAAATGTTTCACGTACTGCATTAATTATCACATGGAGTGGCCCATGTCCGATTTTCTGGAAATCTAGCTAAAACTACACTGTAAATGCGTAATGTCATGTTGGAAATGCAGTGATGATGGCGTCTTAATCGCCACCCAGATGCTTCTTACTGAAAACGTGCATTGTTGCATTTTTACTTCAATTTTTCACTAGCGATCCTATGCGGTTACATATGAAATGGTCCGAACCAGTATCACAGTATATGATTTACCCATATACTGTGCCAGTATTACCATGCTCAACTATAAAAATTAAGTTTTTGTTGTATTTAGTTATCAGCACTTCTTCAGTACAGTTTGATGTACCCTTAGGACAACTAGGTCACTTTTTAATGCCCTGATCGTCTATGGTGACCCTCATTATTGGGGCGCCACCATAGCAGGAGGTTTAATCCTTCTTATGTCTTTGGGTCCTTTTGTTCAAGGGCCAAAAACCTCCTTCTTGATTTTGCCAGGGGTAGAAGATGTGTTGCGTCTTTGCGTCTTGCTCTTATAAAAATGCTATGTGTCCATTAAACCACTTACTCTTGGCAAACTTGGATTTCCAGTTTCATTTTTTCTACCATGCTTTATAATAAATGAAATCAAATATTTGTAAATTTTCAATTTAAAATCCTTCATCCTTAAATTAAATTTGCTATTCAACTTGAAAGTTGCTGAAACGAACCATTTCCTTTTGTTGCAATGCTAAATGCAGGAGAGCAAATGATTATTTGCTAAAGTCTGACGTATCACCAGTGCTGACCAAGAATAATGCTAATTCAGGAATTGCAAATGATGCAAAATGGAGCCACCAGATTTATTGCCGGCTAATATCAGCTTGAGGTGGACTTTTCTCAAATGATCAAAGTATTAGAAACTCTTGGGGACAAGGCGGTTGAAACTTCTTGCAGGATGTGATTCAAACTTGATAGATGGAATGGAGCGCCGAGGTGTTCTTCGATACCTCATGCAACTCGACAATGGAACGCACTTCCAAAAGATTCAGATTCCCTAACTGTGATGTTGGATGTTTGTCGAGTCTCCTGTACGTCTAAGGTTTCACGGTGTGCTATATTGAACTCCTCCCCCGGAAGACACCCTGGACGCCGGGATCACGGGAACGCATCTCCAAAGTGCACTGCGGAGGACTCGTTAACGAGCAAGCTTTGCATGCAGATGAACGGTAATGCTCATTTCCGGATAAGAAAAGGCGGAGTGCAATTTCAACAGCGATTTTCCCAGCTCATTAGGGGACAGTTTTTATTGCGACTTTTTCTTTTTCCGCTTTTCCTTTTTCCTTTGGCAGATATACGCTCTCTAGCAACGGTGGTGCCTCAGGGAGGCTAGCTTTCAATCAGCCGATTTCTGTCACCTCAGCGATTGCCTTTGTGGAATCTCTGTCAACCGAATGCGTAGCAACGATTGAATGGAGAACGTATGCTGCGGGTCATTAGTTCATTGCGTGTCGATTCGCTCCCATTCGACAGATGGGCTGCCATGGCTGTCCTGGAGAACCTTGTGTAAACAGGTTGTGGGGGCACCCTGCAGCACCCCATATACACGACTCTGGTGCACAGGGTGAGGGCAGGAACTTAATGATTTGGACCAAATTAGAGTCGATGGAAATAATTGCCTCTAACAAGCGACTGATTGGACTTTGGAACGCGTTGGCCACGAAGAGCGTGTTTTTGAAGCGTTCCTACTTTTAAGCTAGTTGACCACGGTCCTGATTGCCTGAGAACTGACAAGGTTGGCTTAGTGGTTATGCTTAGCTCCTTGAACTCGGGAAACCCGGGCTCGAACCCCGGTCGGCTATCCTGGTTGTGGTTTATCGTGGTTTCCCACAACCTCCATTAATCGCCCATATAGGCACATAAAGGCGGATGCGGGGATAGTGCCCCAAAAAGTGGCCACGACCATATACTCTGCCACGTAAAAAACTGGCACTTTGCTCCATGCCACATGGCATACTACATGCTGACTGCAGGGTACCGAATGTTCTGTTCTGAACCTCTGTTCTGAGACTGTATTCAAAAGTTATTTTAGGGTCGGTTGCACCAACTAGTTGAAAATCTAAGGTTTAACTCCAGGTTTGCTGTATGTGTTGCACCGATTAACCCTTGATAAAATAATCCAGGGTTATAGAACCCATGTTTTATCATGTAAAAAACAAAAGGCCTCCATCTTATTCTAAAAAAGTGTTTCTTTAAGTGGACCATATGGACCCCCAGGGGTCCATGGCAGTGAACAAAAATTGGGGGTGGATGAGATGTAAATGGGGGTCCACAAGAGTGGATCCCATTTAGGCAGGCAGTCACCAAAATTTTGGCTTTCCCTAAATGCACATAATACTCATAGTACCTACTGTATGTAAGTAGATACATGTATTTACAAAATACTTTCTTATAATAGTCGTAAATTTCCTAATTTTATGTATATTTTATACAATTGTGCGAATAAATTAAACTCTTTAATTGTGGCTGCAATACGTGTACGTAACTTAAAAACTTGCGCATTTGATACCAGTAGCAACACGTTGTGTGCATAGCAGCCTCATAGTACCTCAGTGAAAGGGGTTTCAGCGTGGTTACTAATGTTCTTACAACTACAAAAAAAAAAAAAAGAAACATATGTAATCACTCGCCGAAGAGATATAAGGTTAAACCTATCTATAAATTGAAGCCAATTTTTAATATTGAAATTTTTGCTTTTAAAGCATCAGCTTCATCCCTTTTAGTGATTAGAAGCATTGACGTTTTGTGCGGGTTTATTTTACTAGATTTGCATTTTGTCATTTTAATTAATAAATGTATATCTGTTTTATAAACTTGACATTTTCTATTTAAAAATTGCCCACTCTACAGAAAACTATCAAAGTAAGCTTCTAAAACACATTTAAAGTTGATGAATTTGTAAAAACAGAAAACAGAAAAAAATCGGCATGGGGTCCACGGGAAAAAAAGTGTGGGGACTACTGTTCTCGAATATTAACCTGGGGTTACCTTGCCTACTGGCTGAATTAACCTTTCTCTCCAATTTTCCCCTAACCCATGGTTGTGCAATGTAAAGGTGGGTTAACCTAGTATTATAAGCAGGTTACTTATGGTTATCTTAACCTCTGTTGGTGCAACCGGCCCTTAGAATGATAAATAGTTTCATGTGCTGGGACTCCTATGCAGCAATTAGAATTATTCTGAAAATGCTGCCAGGATAATTGTTCAGAAGGAGCTTAGTAGAATCTGGAGGTACATATATTCAAGAAATGTAGTCAGATGTATCATAGATTTGTTCTCATTCTAAAATTATTATCAGAACAATTCTAAAAATATAAGCTTTAAGTACCCTACCAAGGCTATTCCAGAAATAAAGCCAGAGATACATGTGCTCGAGACAGACAGATGTTAACAGGATTTATTCGTCAGATGAGTTTACCATATTCTGGGACCGTTCCATAAAAGAGTCAAGATATTTTTGTCAAAAAGAGGGCCTTTGAGGACAAAAGCAGAGAAAAGGTTCTAAAATTATTATCAGAACAATTCTAAAAATATAAGCTTTAAGTACCCTACCAAGGCTATTCCAGAAATAAAGCCAGAGATACATGTGCTCGAGACAGACAGATGTTAACAGGATTTATTCGTCAGATGAGTTTACCATATTCTGGGACCGTTCCATAAAAGAGTCAAGATATTTTTGTCAAAAAGAGGGCCTTTGAGGACAAAAGCAGAGAAAAGGTTCCACTTGAACAGCAGTTGAACATTGGTCAGTCGGTCTAAAGCCGGCCACACACGAGGCAATTTATCGGCCGAAATAAATTGCACCAAATTTCAGGACAATTTTTTCCGAAGAACAAATTTAAATTTTTGCCACACCACACACGTGAAGCAACAAATTTCGGAATTTCCTATCAATATTATGCAATTATCCCTATATCGACAGCACTGATCGATACGGAAAATGGGAAATGTAATCTAGCTACATGCACGTGAGATTTTTCTGATTCGTGATTGGTCGGGAAACTGATATAAATTTCCTGAATAGAATATTACTCCATTCTGGAAATAAATTGCAATTTCAAGGCAAGAAATTTTCATTTCGACACATGCTGAAATTCTGCAAAATTTTATTTCTAGAATTTGTTTCAGACAAGAAATTGCTTAAAGTGTGGCCGGCTTTAAGGAATTGAAAAACGACAAAGAAAGGGTTTTAAACTCACATCGTGAGTGTGTTTTCCAAAATGGTATATGTATAGTATTGGAGATTATTTTGTTGGAGTCTGGCGCATCTCTATCTCGATTACTTGAACTATTGTCATTTTTTTTGGCCCTTTTTTGTCCCCAACTAAAAATAATTATCATTAGTCGTTCAATGCATAACGTTTATGACCCATTTAGATATATAAGGGTGTGCCTCGACAAAAACCTAAATTTGCTGAATGTGCTCCAGAAAGGGGGCAAACACTGCAAACACGCATGCTGTGCACGTAAGCTTGCATAGATAACCCATCAGATGTTTCTTTCACTTGTATTCTTTGTAATTATGCATTGAATTACTTTCTGTTTTCGCAATTAGTCACGTCTTATGAACCTCTACAACATTATTATTTTTACTGTTAGTGCCGGAAGAACGGTGTAAAACTTAGCTCTGTGGTGACCTTGAGTGGTTGGTCCAAGGGCAACTGCGACATACTAATATGTAGATGGCCCCCTAACCATTCTACACATCCATGAAATGTCATTTCGATAGTGCATATAGGGAGATAATATGGACACTAGTCCATCTTTTCTGTACCACCCTGTATTGTACAAAAATTTAGTAAATACATGAAGTATATTTTCATTCTTTCTTTTACACACGTATATTCGTTAACTGGTTCTACATGCTGTTTATTTAGATTCATTTATGAATTTTAACTTGTGTAACCTCAGAAATATTTCCAACAATACCATGCATGCATAAACGTAATTTATCATAAATTTAAATGTTTTAATTCATAAGCGTACCATCTCCAGATATGCTCGTATAATATTTAGATTAGTTTACCTTTATTGTTATGTAAGCATTTCGTTTTTTATTGCATTCTTCGTATTTTTTATTGCTTTTGTTGGCTTACCTAAAGTTAGTTCACCCAAAATACCGGATTCTGTCCAAGTTGCACAATGAATTCTTTGGATTTTCAAAACCAATGGACTTCCAGAGCTGCTTCAACTGAGATGCCCTGCGGAAGCTTCACTTAGGCATCAAAATAGTCTATTGCAGCAGGAATGTCATAGGAATGCTATAGGCAATGTAAGGCATTCCATTGAACTTCAAAAGGCCAACTATTCGAAGGCATATATAGTCTATCTCAATAGCTTTCCGAAATCTTCTTGCCGCTTGAGAATATAGGTGGCGTTCCAGAACCTATGGAATGTTGAGCAAGAGGAAGCGAACCGCAAAGCTCCAAACAAATTAGCTAATTACTCGATTCGCACGTTGCTCAGGAATACCGATTCCTCAGAAATCCCCGTGATTTCAGGTTTGATTGATTGCGGCGAGCCAACCTAAACCACGTGTATTCTCTCCTCGTCTTTTTCCTCAGATTTCGCCGTTATTTTTGCTTTTTTTTGTGTTTCCTTCCTATGCTGGTTGTCAGAGAGTCGGTTAATCGAACCTCTGTCTAAATTCCATCCTTATTATGGTTGCCCTAGGAACAAATGCTGCGAGCGTTAGCCCGATTTAGCCGGATATTTTGATGGAGGCAATTACTTGGTCGCTGCATCATTTTATTCAATCACTGCGATACACTTCCGCCAAAAACAGAAAACACTCCCACGCAAACAGCTTGCATCGTTTTGGACTTTGGCTTTTGTCCCATTTTCCCGGATTTGCAGGAGATTGGTAGGGAATCCTCTAGAAATCACCCGAATTTACTAAACAAATAAAAAAATTTGAATAGAACATTCGAATTTGTCGAAAATCCGCCAAGATTCATCAGGATTTTGTTAGAGTCCTCCAAAGTTTACCAGGAGATGTTATAGATCCCAAAATCTTCAAAAGCTCATATGGTTTCATTTGTGTCGCCACAATATTATAAACTGAAGTGTCTCCTTTGAAGAAACAATACACGTATTTTCCTTGTCCACACTTTTAAAATGCTTAAACGCGACTTTTATTTTGAGTCGTATGGAAGTGGCTTATTTTTTAAAAACAAAATTATATAGACAAAATTTTGCGTCTCATTTTAAAGTATTTCTATGTGTCTTTTTTCCATATTGTGACTTAAAATAAGTCGCATTTTAGCGTTTTGTAAGTGTGGACAGTCTTGTGTCGAAAAGAGACACTTCAGTTTAGAGTACAAGGATGAGACTCCAATATCTGCCAAAGTTCTTCAAGAGAAAGATCTTCAAAGGTTCATCTAGGCTCATGAATCGGCATGCTAGGATTCTCCAAGCATCACAGGTTTATCTGGGTTCATAAGGAATATCCAAGATCATCCAAGGTCGATAAGGAAACTCCAGTGATCTTCAAAGGTTCAATAAGAGTTGCTATGGATCCTCAAAGGTTCCACAAATGTTCGTCAAGTCTGCTCGGTGGACATATGCTCCTTGGATTTTGATGGATTCGGCGTGATTCTTTATATCTCAAACGATAGGTTCACATGGAATTTTTTTCCCCATTGTCCGGTCGACGAGCTCGAACTCTTGCCATTTCTATTACACCCGTGGAATGTTGGTACAGTGGACTCCGCTTAATGTGATCACGTTTGTCCTAGGCTATTATATTCCGGGTGATATGCTAATTTGCGATTAACAAGACTTGGTGATTCCGGTAATAATAAGTGGGTGATAACATTATCCGTAATTACAATAAGCGCAGTCCACTGTAGATGCGACAAATCTCACTTCCCTTTTGTTGGGCAGTCATCTTATGTTAAGAAGTTCCTTGAATTAATGCACTCATCTGAACTATCCAATGACGACGACTAATTCAGTACACTGTAAGAAAAATATGGGCTTTGCAGCACCTTAAAAGGTGTTTTGACTTGTCGCTAGGAGGACACCTTTTTTG
>JAQGCC010003943.1:0-14129 GCA_034698905.1 Xestoiulus laeticollis
CCCGTAAATCCTTGTCACTTCCCTGTAAATTCATGACCGTTCCCCATAAATCCATGACCATTCCCCGAAAATCCTTGTCCGTTCCCCGAATATCCATGAACGTTTCCCTTAAATCCTTGTCCGTTCCCTGTAAATCCATGTTCGTTCCCCGTAAATCCTTGTCACTTCCCCGTAAATCCGTGTCCGTTCCCCCTAAATCGTCAGAATGTGAATTAAGCCGTAATTTTTGACTAAATCAACGAGACGTAAACACAAGATGCAAATTCTGAAATTTTTCCCATTCTTCGGCAAGTTGTAGATTGAAGACCTTCCAACCCCCTTGACGCAGATGAAACCCTTACGAACTTGTCGCTTGGGTCAAAGACGACGGTAGCGTGACAGGCATGTCCATTCGATTGGAAATCATATTGCTCGTTGTGAAAAAAAGATTGAAATTTTTCCCCGCCCTTTCCAACCCGTTGTCCCACCACACATATTTGACACTTGTTTCTGTGTTTTTCAAAGCTGTGCGGTACGGCCGTGTTCCCAAGCGCTCCAGAGAGCGGATGGACGAGCAGAGGGTCACGCAGTCGGAGGCTGACCAATCGGCTAGGGAACTGGAGAACAAGCAGCTTGCCGTGTACGACATCATCCTGACCATCTCACAGGCACATCACCTCAACTGCTCCTACACGGAAGAGAAGACACGGGGCCTGGTCCGCAAGCCGGCAGTTTTCGTAAGTTTTCGTTGCGAAGAAAGCGGAAGTGTCGAAGAAGGTTGAGCAACCAATTGTTTTAGACCAACGGCACTTACGCCGACAATTTAAGCGCAATCGCTTATCCGCACACCCGTTTGTGCTCGGATGTCTTAGCGTCCATGGTTTAATAGGATAATTCGCTTGATTTCTTTGCCGTTTCGTGAATTTCAGAGTCTGAACGAGCTTCACTTGGATGGTGAGTCTAGCCAGGACACGGCAGACAGCCTGGAGCAACAGAAGATCACCTTGTGGAATCACTTCGCAATGTACATCACAAATACCATCCAACGGGTTGTGGAGTACGCAAAGCGAGTTCCCGGCTTCAACGACCTCACGCAGGATGATCAGCTGATCCTCATCAAGACTGGATTCTTCGAGATTTGGTTGGTGCAAATTGCCCGCATGTTTGCACCCGGCGACAACACGATGACGTTCTGCGATGGCAGTTACGTTACGAGGCAGCAGCTGGACTTGATCTATGATGTAAGTTGGGTTGATTTTCTGTTTCAGCGTCTTAAGTAGCGGAAATCTTGAGTTTTGGCGACTTTAAACAAACTTTTTTTCTTTTTTCTCGTAATATTAGCACGAATTTGTTTCGGCGCTGTTCACATTCGCGATCACGTTCAGCAACTTGAACATGAACGATACGGAAATCGGAGTTTTTTCAGCCATCGTGCTGTTGAGGCCAGGTAAGTTCGGCTACTTCGAACTATTTTCAATCGGTTAAAGTACCGCATTTACTCGTGTAAGGGCCCCACTTTATTTACAAATTTTTGCTTTTCAAAACATGGTTGAGGCATCGTGTTAATATCGGGTCAGTTTTTGCGGGGCCGTTACACGAGCCCAAGTCCGACGATAGGTTTCTTTACGTCCTACTGTTTTCAGATCGCTTGGGTATTTCCGATCACAAGTTCATCGAGCAGCATCAGGACAAGTTGATCGAAGCGCTGAAGCTGCAGCTGGTGCGCAACCACGCCAGCGAAGGCAACCTCTTCAACGCCGTGGTCATGAAACTCGGTGAACTGAAAGCATTGGGCAACAAGCACAACGAGCATCTCAATTGGTTCCGCATGAACTGGATGAAGCTCAAGTTACCGCCGCTCTTCGCCGAGATCTTCGACATTCCCAAGTGCGAGGAGGACCTGCAGTAGACGAAGACACATATCCTCCCGCGCTCAGATACTGGTTAAGGTGACTATGACTAACCACAAAACCCGCTTTCCCTAGCTTCTGGAAAGAAAAAAAAGCGAGCAGTGTGATAAACAAAAAGCCCGATATGATCAACGGGATGTTCTTCGTACCCCCCGAGACGTCTCACGAGGGAGAAAACTTAAGGCTACAACTCCACTGCCGTTCTATCATCGATGATTTTTTCCCCGCAGTTTCCGTTTCGGGACGTAGCACGTACACGTAAACAGACCAGAGAAGAGCCGAGACTGGGTCGGACGTGGCGGACCACCTTCTCGATAGGTCGACCAAAAAAGGTATACTAGGATATTTTTCCACCCCGGCACATATCAACATACGTCGTTCGTAAGTTTTTACGTAAACCGAAGTTTCGTTTCTCGTCGACTGTTCTCCCCTCGGCCCATCGTTTGCTCCCTATTCCTGAACCCCCCCCCCCCTCCTTCAGTGCGTCCAGGTGGATGGGTGATATATATATATATTTAATAGCTGGAGTGTAAGAAAAAAGGATTTATATACGTGTGGAGGCACATGCAAAATCATGTTTTTCATGCCCGTTGTCTTCATTATTATTACTAATATTATTATTATTAATGTTTTGTACAGCAATATATCCAAAATTTAACATGTAAGCAGCTGTTATTTATTTTGTAATAGATTATTTCCTCGATTATGGTGTTGCCGTCCCTGACCCCTCCCATTCCGGGTTTCTCAATGCGCGGTGAAGACCCGAATCTACGCGTACAACAAACCATAGTAACGTAACTCAGTAACGTAACAATTCGCATCGAACTTGTGATGGAGATGTGGATCTTAGGTCCTGGAAAGAGTTTGGAAGACCGTACCACTAAATTTTAAATAAATTCACATCCGACGCAGTTGTCGCCTGGTATTATGCAGACAAACTTAAAGTCGTCTGCTCGGTTTACGTAATGTGTACTACGCGTACTAGTACACATTTCTACGTATTCTGCCCTGATCTTAAGATTTAGAATGGAGTTCGGAGGACCGAACCACTAAGTTTTAAATAAATTCGCATCCGACGCAGACTTTGCCTGGTATTATGTGGACGAACTTAAAGCCGTCTGCTCGGTTTACAAAATGTGTACTACGCGTAGGTATTTCTACGGACTCTGGCCTGATCTTAAGATTCAAAATAGAGTTCGGAGGACCAAACTACTCAGTTTTAAATAAATTCCCTGCCTGGGATTCATGCTGACGAACTTAATGTCGTCTGCTCGATTAGCGTAATGTGTATCACCCGTAAATCTTACGGATTCCTGCAGAGACATGACAGACGGCTCGGCAGTGGAGTTCCGCTCAGACTTGATACGCAACCGGGTTACGCTACCATGAGTTGTTGCACGTGCGCATGCATCATTAAAGTTAACGGACCGTTGGGGTTCTAGTTACCACGCGACTTTGAGGAGAAGGACATTTTCTCAAAATCCTGCTCGGGACATTCCCTAACTGTTGAAAAGACAATGTTAAGTTAATCGCAATTTTGTGGCCCCGCCCCGTCGTCGTGTAGTGTTTTTTGCCCTTCTATGTTTTTCGGATGTGCACGGGTTTCAGTTATATGTTTCGAGCGCATCCGCTTTCGTGACCTTTGTCCTTTGCATTTGTTGGTAGTTGGCTTAAAATTGCCCAATGTTGCCGTTGAATCGTTGACCACCCCCTCACTTACACCCACACTCGAACCCTTCTGAAATCCACAACCAGTTGCTGTTGCTGTTGTTGTTAATGTTGATGCTACTTGTCACTAATAATGACTAACTTAGAAGCATCCCAGGTCACGTTTTGTTTCCTCGGTTTAAAACTCAGCGAATTAGTTGCTTGAAAACCAGAATGCCGGAAAAGTACCAAATGAGACTTATCAATACGCAGATATGACAGTGACGATAAATACCCGACTAATTATTTCAAACTTTTTTTGCAAACTTTTATATTTTCGGAGTTGATTTTTTTACTCGGATTTGCTGCCAAGCCGAACTTAACCAAAATGAAACCTGTAACTGAAATAACTGTTTGTTTTTAATATTTTATGATTTTTAGCCTTGTCGTGAAATGCGGCTATGGCTTTATCGCAATTTTTTTCTGAATTTTCTCCACAAATTTTGATTTTGCCGAACACGGGGTGAAAATTTGAAACGTAGTCAATAAAAATGATATAATGAAAAGTTTCTTAAAAGTTATGAAATACAAATTTTAATCTTTCGGCTCTGCGGCTTTCATGCGCTTATCTGATACTTAACTTATTATAAAAAAGACTCAAAACTGAAAATTTCTTCCCATAGTGAACACTTTTATTAAAAATTATTATAAATTTTGATCTTTCGGCTCTAAGCTTTCATCTTCAAATTACTTTTTTTTTTAAATATTTAAAAATCTCGACTTTTCATATGCGGATTTTATTTTCAGATGGCAGCAAACCGTGTTTTTCAAAACTTAAAACTATCTGTTAAAAATTGCAAAAAAATGTAAAAAAAATTCCCCGAAAAAATGGCCAGAGTTACAAAGAGAGGCTTTCTATGTTCCAACAATTTGCTCAAAACAAATTTATGTATCGTATAAAAGTCGATTTATCAAAAAAATCGACTTTTTGGTATCATGAGTGTTTTCTACGGCATTGTATATGACCAATTTTTTTGAAATTGGTCTCTTTTATATGCGTTGTAATTTCCCCCCCAAACCAGAGTGCATTTTCTGTCTCTGATTTTCAGCTGTTTTCTACCAACTTAAATCATTCTCAACAAGCATAAATATTGCATAATTATTGAGGATGCAATATCCTCTTTTTATTTCAGTTTTTTTTTTCTCTCGAGGAAATGCACTCCTTTTTACTTTTATACGAATGAATATTTAATTGTTAGTTGTTTGACCCTCACTTAACCCCACTAACCTCATAAATTATTAATGAAACTGGATTTTACGAGTGTTTACGAATTAGTTATCGCATTTCTAAGTGGATTGTTAAACATTCTGACAAGATTTCATGGAAAATTTAGGCCGAAGAAACCCAGAATAATGCACTTTTTTCAAATTAGGTTCTTGAAATTGAATTTTTGAACACATTTTAATATTTGAGCCTTTGTTTTCAAAATATGCATTGTTTTTTAATAGGGGTACTCAAGTTCATCATCGTATCATCTGAGATTTCGTATTATATCGTAAACAGGCTCGTGCGTATAATCACGTGCGTTCTTAAATAGATTTTTAGAACGCACTTGATAGAATTTTTAAAAAAATGCACGTGATGGATTTTTAGAATTAAAAATCGATTTTTAGAATGCACGTGATAGATTTTTAGAACGCACGAGCCTGTTTACGAAATAATACGAAATCTCAGATGTACGATGAAGAATTTGAGTACCCCTAAAATATATATCCTGTTTTATTTCAAATAATTTAAACCATTATTTTTTTCAAATATAAGGCCCCCGTGTTTTCTAAAATATTCGAGCTTTTCCCACTGTTTTCTAAACTATTAGACAGGTTATTAATTTAATCCATTAATGAACTAATTTGATTCACCATTTCCATTCAAGGCCTAATTTGTCTAATTGAATTTAGACAATTTGAAAGATTTGTAGATTTGAGTTTTTATTATTTTGTTTACGTGTTTAGTATTTGAAATTCAAAGCAGAACACTTTTCCGAGTTTCACCTTGACAGAATGGATAAGAATCAAATAAACATCATACACACAATTATATTTTAACAAAAATACAAGTTTTTTGAGAAATGTTCGTAAACACTTGTGATAATCCCGTGTTTGTTATCAACGCAACAAATGTTACAAAAGGCGTTGTCGAAAAATTCTGCATTTTTTATATATTCTTCCCAAAAAAAAAAAAACTACGAAATACTTGTTAAAGACAATTTTTGGGAGGTTTTAAAAAGAGTAGTTTATTATATTTAATCGGAAGGCAAATTAACGACTTATTAATTTTCTAGCTACTGATATAAAGCAAAAAAAAAATATATATATATATATATAAACTAGACACGATATACAAAAGCGGATCCTGGAGGTGTTCAATTATACTGTTATTTAAAACCCTACTTATTGTTATCAATTCCAATACTTTTTCACACAGTTTTACCAATATTTTTTTTTGCAATTTGTTAGCACTCATTATTTCTATATTTTTGTTAAACGCCACTATTTCACTTTGAAAATTTCTTGAAATTACATTATTTCTATGAATTTATCAAACATATTTCAACATTCTGTGAAATATTTAGAAAAAACATGTATATTTGTAAAAAAAAATGATTAATTTGAAATACTAACATTTGGTGTTGGAATTAAGTTAAAAATGAGATTTATCAAAAATATTATGTAAATATTTGCTTGATTTTTCTAAAAAAAGTGTTGATTTTGATAACAATAAGTGTCCATTGTCCATCTGAATTTCAAGTAGTAACTTTTATACGAAACTAACGATGACTTGAATTATTGTAATATATACGAGCAGAAGAGAATTTTTATATGAATTTTAGGGCCAATTAATGGTTGAAAATTATCCCAACACGAGCCTCCTCAGGGTATCTGGATCTGCAGCAATTTTGTCTACATATTAAACTATGAATTTCATATTTTAATTTCCAATTAAATCCCTAATTTGAGTCGTAATTTCTCAACAAAAAAAATGCGAGGGAAAATGTGCTTTTTTATTATATATTATTTTGGATTTTTAAGGAAAAAGAAAAAGGCTTTATAAGCTTTTTTTTTTTACAAAAAACTTGGGAATTTTGGGAAAATTTGGTTGTAGAAAAGGATTTAAAAAGTCATATATCAGGTCGAATACGTAACGCTTTTTACGCTAGAAATATACGTTGATTTTTCATCGAAATCGGTTATAACGAACTGTTCTTAATTAAGTCGGATATGTAACGAATTTTTTTTCATAAATCTACAGCTTTGTAATTTAGTATATTTATAATGAAATTCCTCATTGTTGATTGCTATAACGATTTTATTTTTATTTTATTATATGCAGAATTTCATAATTTGTCATTATCCCACTTATAACGAAATTTCTGCAAAGTACCATTATCCAAAATCAGTTTCAAAATAATTATTTTATCATGGGTTATTTTATGTCAATATTCATAATTCGTTGTAAGCGGGATTCGGTATTTCTGTTATAACGAAATTTCTTATTATTATTTCTCATTATCCCTCTTATAAAGAAATTTCTTGTTTTTGCTATTACAAAATTTCTGCTTATCCATCTTATAACGAAATTTCTTGTTTTTGCTATAACGAAATGTATCATTCCTGTTATAACGAAATTTCTTGGTTTTGCTATAACGAAATTGCTCATTATCCCTCTTATAACGAAATTTCTTGGTTTTGCTATAACGAAATTGTTCATTATCCTCTTATAACGAAATTTTTCATTATCCCTCATATAACGAAATTTCTAATTTATTTCTGTTATAACGAAATTTCTTGTTTCTGTTATAACGAAATTGTTCATTATCCTCTTATAACGAAATTTCTCATTATCCCTCTTATAACGAAATTTCTAATTTATTTCTGTTATAACGAAATTGTTCATTATCCTCTTATAACGAAATTTCTCGTCATCCCTCCAATAACGATATTTATTATTTCTGTTATAACGAAATTTCTCCTCCCTTTTATAGAGAATTGTTCCTAATCCCACTTATAACGAAATTTCACTAACATACATGTAAAATTATCCAAAATCATGAAAATAATTATCTTAGGTTATTAATGTAAATTTTAATAATTCGTTATAATCAGGATTTCTTATTAATTTCCATAACAAATCTTTGTTAATTATATACAGAATATGTTATTAAATTTTTCTGATTTTCATGATTTTCATTAAATTTTCATAAATCCCATTTTCATGATTTTCAAATTAAATTTATTTGATTTTATATGTGACCTCTTTATACAGGATCTTTTCAACCGATTTCGATGCAAATTTCAACACAATTGCAACTAAAAAGCCAGAGTTTGTGAATTTGTTGTAGTTGCACAAAACAAAAACAAAAAACCGATACGCTATTTTATACTTATTGATATTTCACCGGATGATTTAATTACAAGAAGTTGCTGTGTAAATATCCACATTTTTATAATAATTTTTATTAGCCATACAGGAATTCCATAATTCTGTTTTCCATATAATGTGTTGACTTTTTAATTTCTTCACCTTTTTTATTACAGTGGTGGATGAAAAATCCCCATTTCGTGATCTGTATTTTACTGGTGGAAGGTTGTGTTTGAGTTTCACTTAGTGTTATTCGGGGGGGAAAACATTCCATGTGTTTTTTTTTATACTATATTTTATAGTTCTTATATATCGATTATCTCAATTACCCGTTTATTAATAGAAGACAGTACTTGATTGTCTCTCGTACGAATTTTGGTAAATAGCTGCTTCGGAGTACAATTTTCTGTTTTTTGGTGTTTGTAAAAGTTGGTGTGCTAATTGTTGTGATGCCACAGACGGTTTTTTTATTATTATTATTATTTTAAATAATTTTCAATTGTTTTTTTTTTTTTTTTTGAAATAATGAGATTTGAAACAAAATGCATTCCATTTGCAAAAAAGTTGAATTGATTATCTTATGGCAGCTGGATTAAACGAGTGATTTTGAGTTTACGCTTAAGTTTAATCTCATTTTCAAGTGTTTTTTGGGATATTAATATCGTTTCATTATTATTGTGTAAGAAAATAAAAATCATTACATTTTTTACGATGAAAAAAAAAATTGGGTTTTCCGAGTCCTAACTAATAGGGGTACTCAAATTCATCGTCGTACATCTGAGATTGCGTATTATTTCGTAAAAAAACTCGTGCACAATCACGTGCGTAGATTTTTAGAACTAAAAATCGATTTTTAGACAACACGTGATAGATTTTTAGACAACACGTGATAGATTTTCAGAATTAAAAATTGATTTTTAGAACTCACGTGACTAAAAATCAATTTTTGGAGCACGTGATAGATTTTTAGAACTAAAAATCGATTTTTAGAACAAACGTGATGGATTTTTAGAACACACGTGATAGATTTTTAAATTAAAAATGGATTTTTAAAACTCATGTGATAGATTTTCAGAATCAAAAATTGATTTTTAGAACACAGGGGACTAAAAATCGACTATTGAAGCACGTGATAGATTTTTAAATTAAAAATCGATTTTTAGAACACACGTGATGGATTTTTAGACAACACGGGATACATTTTCAGAATTAAAAATTGATTTTTAGAACACAGGTGACTAAAAATCGACTATTGGAGCACGTGATAGATTTTTAGAATTAAAAATTGATTTTTAGAACACAGGTGACTAAAAATAGACTATTGGAGCACGTGATAGATTTTTAGAACACACGTGATAGATTTTTAGAACACACGTGATAGATTTTTAAATTAAAAATCGATTTTTAGAACACACGTGATAGATTTTTAGAACTAAAAACCGATTTTTAGAACACGTGATAGATTTTTAGACAACACGGGATACATTTTCAGAACACACGTGACTAAAAATCGATTTTTGGAACACACGTGATGGATTTTTAGAACTAAAAATCGATTTTTAGAACGCACGAGGCTGTTTACGAAATAACGCGAAAACTCAATATACATGTATGTACGATGATGAACTTGAGTACCCCTATTTTAATTTAAAGTAATTTCAAATTTTTCAGATATCTTCGTTTAATTGCTGCGCCTTATTTTACGGTAAGCGAATTAAAACACTTTTAAACAGTTATCATAATTGTAAGTGCTGTAAAAATGCATAAATGATCTAAATTTGATGATTTTAGTGTCAAATTCGTATACAACTAAAGTCTAAATAAGAATCAAATTATATTTACATGTAATGTACATGTTTTTAGTTGCTATGGCCAAAAATACTCGTTTCAAACGTGTTTTAGCATAATTTTAATTAAGATATTCAAAACAACGGATATAAATATAATAGCTATTGTCATTATTCAACATTGAATTAGTGTTTGACATTAATTTCTGATTGAATAATTTCACTTCTTATACAATAGTTGCTTAAAATAGCCATGCATTAAATTATGCATTTTTATTAGAGGAAATAATCTCGAGAATCAGGATTTCCACAGACATTGAAAACCTGGAATGATCATTGAAAAGTGATTTTTTTTTTTAAAGTCAGGGAAATCCAATCTCTTACATTATATTTCACGAAATATTCCACAGACCTGGAAAACCTTTCCATCACTTTTCCATGACGTGCAATTGTCGTGGAAACGGGATGGAAAGGTTTACCAGCTCTGTGGAATATTACGTGAAATATAGTTTTGTGAAAAATAATTACTGTATTTCCCTGACTTTTAAAAAACTAAATCAATTTTCCATGACATGGAATTCTCATGGAAAAGTGATAGTAATGTTTTCCAAGTCTGTGGAATATTTAATGAAATTTACAATATAATGTACATGTACTAGTATGTAAAATAATCTTGTGAAAAATAATTACTGTATTTCCCTGACTTTTAAAAAACTACATGTAAATCAATTTTCCATGACATTGAATTCTCATGAAAAAGTGAGGGAAAGGTTTTCCAGGTCTGTGAAATATTCCGTGAAATATATTTTGGAATAAAATAATTACTGGATTTCCCTGACTTTCAAAAAACTAAATCACTTTTCCCATGACATGCAATCGTCATGGAAAAGTGATTTAGCTTTTTAAAAGTCAGGGAAATCCAGTAATTATTTTCCACAAAATATTCTCATATTTTGAATTTCCAGTCTTCGGAATGGTCAGTGAAATGTTCAAAAGCATAGGAGGAATGGGGGGAATTTAAAATATTTCATTTCAAGGGGGTAGTCCTAAATAGCGCTTTACAGGATGAAACAAAACGTGTTTCACAGAATTGCATTTTTCATTTCTTTAAAGTAACCTTATAAAGTGGATGACCGCAATCTTTTCATCGAATTAATCAGCCCTGTGAATTAACATTAAGTAGTAAAGGTGTACCAAGCGGCTCCATCTCCTCAATTTGACGGACACGTAAAGCCCAGAGGGGGATTACGAGAAGTGTGTTGGCATTTTTTTTAATTAAAATCAAATAAAAAAAAATTGGCATCCCCCGATTGAAAAAAAAACCCCATTAATTAGTCATCCTTTTTGGTTCCACTTTGTACCAGGTAAAATGACCTTGTTGACCACGTTTAGAATTTGCCACCATGGACTACCGAACCCCTTTTACATCTACATCTACTACAGTATAGTAAGGTGAAGAAATATTAAAAAAAAAAATTACAAATACTGTAATTAAGTTACTGGGCGTTAAGAGTGATATCCAATGACGAACTACTGGGGAAGTCACGGACATTTAGCAGGTAAAGTGGAGACTAAAATTCAAAATAAACCATAAATTATATTTTAAATGTATTCAGTTTCCTTCAAGAAGTGCGGTTGATGAACTGTTTCCTGGGATGCTTTCCTTTGGCTCTCGATATAACGAACGCCAAGGGGATGGGGATGGGGATAGGGATTAGACATTCGTTCGTTATAACGAGCGGTTAGTTGTACAAAACGTTTGGTAATACATGAGAGGTATAGGCATTTGGGTCGGGACCATGCAGCCACTCTGTTCGTTATATCGAGCGGTTTCTTATACCGATAGGCTAATGCTCTACATGAGAGGTATATTTTGGTCGAGACAAGCCATATACTCTGTTCGTTATATCGAGCTGTTGGTTGTACAGAAAGTTTTTTATTCTGAGAGGTTAATACATTAGATATACATATATAGGCATTTTGGTCGGGACCAGTCACTGTTCGTTATATCGAGCTGTTCGTTATACAGAACGTTCTTTATTCTGAGAGGTTAATACATGAGATGTATAGGCATTTTAGTCGAGACAAGCCATATACTATGTTCGTTATATATCGAGCGGTGACTTCGTTATGCTGAGAGGCTAATTGCAATGAGAGGTACAGTATAGTCATTTTGGTCGGGATAAGCCACTCTTTTCGTTAAATCAAGAGGTTTCTTATACCGAGAGGTTAATACATGAAAGGTATAGGCATTTTGGTCGAGACAAGTTACTCTGTTCGTTATATCGAGCGGTGACTTCGTTATACTGATAGGCTAATGCAATGATAGGTACAGTATTCATTTTGGTCGGTACAAACCACTCTGTTCGTTATATCGAGAGCCGACTGTAGTTAAAAAATTGAATTTCACATGTTTGTTCAAATTTTTGTTGGGAAAATTTAATAATGCATAAATTTGGATAAATACGTTTGTTGACAAACGAGTTTTGCTAAAGTTTGCTCAGTGTGATAAAAACATACTAGTACATGTATAAAAGTTTGATTGGGGAAATAAATAATTTATGTTGGGGGGAAATAGTTTTGTAAAGATTTGAACTTTGCACATTGGGTTTTAAATCTCCATGAAAAAAAAGATTATCTTCAACTTTCAATTTCGTTGTTTTTATGTTGTGTTACCTGGCAGGTAATAAAGTAATAAAACAAAGAAAGTAGCAAGAAATTAAATTGCTACCAGAACTTGGGTGTGATGACCCTTTTTGCATCTTCAGTATTGCGAACATAATGCAATTTTTATACCATGTCTACACCCTGAAAATTCCGTACATTTTCTGCAGAAAAATTGAAGCACATGAATCACCAATCAATTGAAACTTATTGTACTAATTAACTTTTTAATTTATGTACTTACATGTACATGTACAATGAATTGAACTTGGCACAAACGAGAAATCAACTGTAATGTTTTATATTTTGCGAATACATGTATATTAGAACAAACATTTTAAAATTCCAAACAATATGGAACGGTAGAACTGCATGAAGCACGTGCCAGTGTTCTTTCTAATTTTACATATTTGTAGCCCGTGCCGATTATGTGCACATGCATCTTGCACGTGCCCTATGCACGCAAATGGAACAGAACCGAAGCGCGTGCCCACATGTACATGTGCACATGTACTGTATATAGTGTTCTACATCGATCATTTTCAACAGAACGTAAGCACGTGCCAGCTAGTGTTCAATGACGTATACTTATAAAATTGCACGTGGTTTTGCACGCTCCTTCATACCACACGTGTATTTTATTCTTGTAATGGCCCCACTAAAATTTCAAACACATCGCTATGAATTTAAATTAAGAAGGTTGTATACCAGAATAAGCAAGAATAAGGAAAAAAATGGAATGTACGAGGACCTAGCATAACTATTCTATTATTTGTTTAAATTTTTTGTTTATTTATACATGTACATGTATATTACATTTAATGGAAATATGTCTGTAAAGTTTATACTTGTAGAGGGTCTGGTATAATTTACCCACTTAATAATTTTGTTCCAGCAGATGTTTAGTTAAATTCAGTATGCATCGATTGTGAATTTACATGTACATGTATACAGTAAGAGTGATTGAAAGCAATGCAAAAAATAGCATAAAAGAGCATGGAGTGGGGCCCTTACAAGAGTAAAACACAGTATTCTGCAAGAAATTCGTCATTATTTTAACATGCAACTGTTGATTTTTTGCCGGGTACACATCCAAATTGCATTTCTTCGAATGTGCTTATGAAATAAACCTTGATATTTTGATTTTTCAAGGGACAAGAACTAGGAATTTACCCCCTGAACAAAGATGGACTACCTTGAGCACCAGGTACAGCCAAAACCAGCTTGGTTCTACATTAAATCACACCCTTGGATATATTTTCGTGCAGCTGTTCAATCCCAGCATGACTCAAAATTGTCCATCGAACTTTAATTGTAGATCTATAACTGTTTTGTCTTTATCTTGTCATTACTGTTTAATCCACCTCTCGATGGCCTTAACCTCTTTCGCAGTTTGGCCAATTCTTGGTAATTTTCCATTTGCACTTCATTTCATGCAGTGTCGTCATCTAAAAAATGTTATACATTTGAACATTTTTTATTGGTCTTATCACATCATGTACATTTATTTAAGTTATCCAACAACTGTTTTCATTGGCAATAAGTGTGTGACCTTATTAACAGAAATTTGGATGTTTACAAAGGTAGGATTGCTTAAGATGTTAAGGGGGAACTGAATTGCATGTTTTGCTATGGGGAAATTTTAAAACATACTTTTAAAAAAACTACTTGTTATAATACAAAAATAAAAATTTATAAAAATGCAGTATTTTTGTAGCTACT
>JAQGCC010003944.1:0-14127 GCA_034698905.1 Xestoiulus laeticollis
GATCCTGGGACCGGTTTGATTGCAGTTTCGAAGGCAGATATGATGTGGGAAAAAAATGTTGTGATCCAAGTCCATTGGTGATGGCATGAAGGGAGCTTGCGGATAGGGCTTCCTTAGGGAAAAAGAGGATAATTTGTATACGTTGTCCTTTTGTCGAAAAGGCTTAAAGATACTCTAGTCTTATGGAAAATAGGAAAATGCATCATTAAAAAGACTAATTTTAATTTCATTTTCACTATAAACAGCAACTATACAGTGGACTTAATGGGATCACGGATAATTGTATCACATCCGCATATTGTTATCGGCATCGGCAAGTCCCGGACACTCTAATACAAATACATTGGAAAATAACCGCTTATTGGTATCAGTATTTCACTTGATGGTATCACCAAGCCCCCCTCCCTTTTATGTGTGAACTATTCCTATCTCAGTTTCCCAGAGAAAGTGTTGGCAAGGTCAGGGAGCATTTCCTGTCATCCTTGCCATGCTGTAAGGCTGCATTTGACCTTGTCTTAGGTATGGGGTCAATAGTTGAACTGCATCAAAAGGCTTAACATGCCTGCTGAGCCAAAGCCAATGGTCTTGTGGTTGAGTGCTTGCCTCTCGATCTCTGGGTGTGGGGTTCTATCCCCAGTCAAGGTCGGTGGGGATTTTTCGAAAGGGCGAAATTCCCAAAGTGGCGACTCTTTCGAATGAGAGTTTAAACCGAGGTTCCGTGTAGATCTCCCTTGCTCTCTGTTTAGCCCTTGCGTCCAGAAATAGGTCAACGTAAAAAATTTACAAACAATGTCTGGTGAGCTGGGTAAGTACCTGATGAAGGCTTAATTGTCGAAACGTTGTGCATAAAGGAGTCTTGAAAATTTCCAGAAAATTTAGTGTTGTCTCCAGATCGATTTTTTGTTTTTATCGCAATGGCTTACCTGATACCATTTATTCCTGGAAATGAAGGCTAGATAAAGATACCGTAAATTCTTAATCGAAGCGCTTTACAAGGATCATACTTTTTTGCTGGCCGGCGAAAACAGGCATTCGGAGGATTTTTTATCGATGACTGTGATGCGCAATGAAATTTAGTCATCGATTGAAGCCAAAAACAGTTCAAGGTGGCTTCCTGTATGTAGTTTAATCGAGAAGGCATTTTTAATGAAATGCTTCCGCGAAATTGGATCAAAGGCTCTGGCACATATAGCCTTGGAAATCAGGAACTTCATCATTGCTAATGTCATAGATTATTTAATAGGCTTGTGACGTAAAACTCCGTCAATGAGGCCGCAACATAAATAATTTAATTGCTGTGGCCGGGCATTATTTACTCGATCTGCCCAATTACGTTTAACATATTACAATCATTTCTCTGAAGATCCTGGCTTGTTCCCTGTAGAGTGTGCTTGTGGTTTCTCCAGTGACGCAATGTCCATTGGATGCCGAGAAGCAATATAGCGTTGTGATATGTCATACCAGACACAATATGCATGCAATATCAATATGCAAAGAAAGGAGGAAGGAAAAATTGAGTACGTGTTGGCATGTTTAAGGAAAATAGATTTTGCCTTTTGACATTTTAGCCTATGTTGCACCACATTGTGCGAAATGATGCGATGCTCTGCGTGTACGATTTGGGTGGTATTGAGACATGACTTTGAAGAGGCTTGAACACCGTTAGACAGTTACTAAGAATATAGTGTTAAGTGGAAAAATGGTAGACCTGTCTTGGTGTTAGGCTCTATTGTATGCTTGTCCATACTACAATGACCTTAAAGACTCATGTCTCCTTCGTGAGTATACAGTTAACATCTTATCTTGCTGTGAATGGACTGTCAATCTCAAATTTTGCCACTCAGACACGCTCACTAATGCACTGTCAGGAGCTCTGCAATCTGTAAACAAAAGAAAATTGGGAAGTTCTTGCAGCTTACAAATCCACATCCTTCAGTTACTTAAGATTTGTGGCCACTCCTTGTGTGTATGCGGCGGTTGTTAGTTTCATTGTCTATACTGTCTGCAATTATGCGTTGTGATGTGCTAAATCTGGCATTCAGACTTAAGCATGCAGGACAAAAAAGTGCTAAACAAATCTCACGTTCAAGTTCATAAGTTTTATAAGTTTTTTTTTTGTTACGCGCTTATGTTGGCATGCTTTTGTAGAAACGCGCATATGTTGCCATTGCATGAATTTTTAACTGCAAAGCCGCATCACATTGACTCATTTTAGACAATTTATCGTGCTGCTCTTTTGTTTGGGCTCAAATCCTTTTAATTTTTTTTTGCAATTCCACGACACGTTAGGAAACTGAGTTAGTACCAGTTCACACATAAGCGAGAGGTGGGCTTAATGATGCCATTAAGCGAATTGCTGATGTCAATAAACGGTTATTTTCCAATGCATTTGTATTAGAGTGTCCGGGACTTGGGATTCCGATAACAATAAACGTGTGCTGCCACAATCCGTGACTACATTAACGGGAGTCAACTGTATTAGCTGGAATTTTAACAGTCAAATCCATCTAACGGCTTTCGTGCAAACAAGGATATATGTATAAGCTCGCCTTTTAGCATTTAAACACATCGCTTTAAATTATAATCAGTCAAATGACTGTTATTAAATTTCACGGTCTAACAGTTGTTGGAATAAGGATGTGGCTGGTAATAAACAATTTTGGAAATAAATCTAGCGAAATTAGCCTCGAATGATTGTTAAAAACCGCAGATATTGGCCTGATGGTAGTTTGCACGCATTTGTTATGCCGGTGAAACTACACGCATAAGCGATTTTGTTGCAATTTCCATACATTATCCACTCTTGCATAACCAGAGTCCTGACATATGACACATATGCAAGATTTCCAGCACTAAGCACAAGTGCAGTCTATAAATAAAGTCTAACGTTGAATTTTAGTTAAAAATCTTCATCCGCATTACGAGCCGCATACAATAAAGTTACATAAGAAGGTAAATGAAGTAGTTTATTTTACACGAGCTTGAATGGTTGTATAAGGATTTGTGGAGGCCTGCAGAAATTGTGTAATTGAATGCAAATCTAGCCACAGACCAAGGTCATGGCACCAGGGTCGTGGGTTGGCCTAGCGCCCACCGTGCCACTCGTTTGCGGAGTGGGAGAACCTTACAGTGGAGAGAATTGGTGGGGTGTGCCTCAGACCCTAACGGGTGCTGTGCCCATGGTCTGACATTACCGCACCTGAACTCTTGGGTCTAGTGACGGGTAGGACAATGTCCAAAACATACAATGGTGCCTATGGATAGCATTCATATAATGGCTGGAGAAGTAGCAACATTCTGAACTAAGAAGCAGCAGAGCCCACATTGGGTTTTTATCCTTCCCTTGGAAAGAAGTCTAACAATCATCATCACATACTTTCATCATAAAGCGATTTTTTGCATTTGCACCAACTCAAAAGGTTGATTGCTGCCTTATCTCTCCCTGTTTTTATCTTTGCAAGTTGCTGGCTTCTGGCAAAGAGTTTATCTGGCATTCAAGTTACCAGTTTTTCTTGTTGTTGCAGCTAATGGTTTTCTTTTTTGGCCTCTTTTTTTTTTCCAAAAGTGCAACTGTTTTTTACAATTTAAACGGTATTGTGAGGTGTGTGTGTATGTGTGCTGCATGCATATCGATTTTGTGTGCCTTTTTCTATTGTTTTTTCTAGTTTGCTATCCATTCTTGGGGAGGGCTTTTTTATTCATGATCATGCAGTTCCTGGGATTCAATTTCCTTTAGGAGCAGCTGTCCGCAGTCTAAAATGAAAAGCTGCTTAAGTTGGAATTAAAATAAATCCAACAAGATAGCCAGTCGAGTAATGTTGTTTTTCTGCAGAGAATCAGCAAGGTTGTTTGCATGAACGAAAAATCAATATTTGAAACTTATTAGGGTTGTTTGAAATGGGCAAAAGTGCGTTTTGAAAACTTGTGAGTCATTGTTTGTAGTGAATGAGGTTATTGATGTTGCTTTTTGGGGCTTTTTCAGCATGCAACTGAAGCATAACATGTAGCTGGTTAATAAATGCTTTTAGAGTGCAACATTGTGTCTAGTTTGATATAGAAAACGTAAGGCTAGATGGCGGCAATTAGCGACTTTGAAGCACTGTGTATAACTCATGTAAATTACGTTTTAGTCTTGGTTGTATATCTTCTTGTGCTTGGTGTGCAAAGATGGGAATAGATGATGGTAGTGGTATAGGAGGAAAAACTTTTCTGTAAAAATGCGAATTAAATTCCTTGAAATATCACAAAAAAACGCTGTATGAAAAGTCGTAAGTCTATTAAACATTGTATGTGTGTATGTGGGTGGGTTTGTTCAGCAAAAACTTTTGATCCACTCACCTGGTTGCTCCCAAATTGTCCACGAATATTTTTCCACTGCCAAAGAACAACATATGGGTGTCTGCCAACCCAAAAAGTGACTGATAAACTGTCCTTTAACAAATGGGGGCAAACCATACTGGCACCCTTGCAATGCAGTGAAGCACCAATTTTCCCTTATTGGTAGTTAACGCCCCATGGTGGTGATATTGAAAACATAAATGATAAAAGAGGGTGGTCCAATCTTCTGGAGAGTACTTGAATTTTTACAAACTCGAAGAAGTCTGGAATTATTGATGATAATACGGCAGTGACGCTAAAATTTCCGGTCCGCATCGAAACATTTTATCTGATTGATCGCTGTAATAAAATTACTACTTTTGAAATTTGATCTAGTTTATTAGTAGAAGCACTGAAAATAAAAAAATTATAAACCATTTATCGTTAGAACAAGTAATATACTTTTATTAATATCGCTATAACGCTGTTAAACATTGCTATCGAAGGACATGTACGCATATGCATCACAGACTTTAATTATTTGCTATATATGCACTGACTAAGATTTTGCATTTCTAGTGCAAATTACATGTATATGATGGAGGATATGCACAAAGGAAAGTATGTGTGCAGGTGTACTACCTTTTCTGAAATTCAATTCACAACCAGAGGTTTTATAATAACAGATTTGAAAATAAAGCATGAGATTTATTGCAATGAGGTGCGTTGGGATATCTTCAGGCGTGAAGATAAATTCTAATTTAAACATTGATGTGTAAAATGAAGCAGGTTATTTATAGCAGTGCATTTTACGCTTTTTTAATTAGACTGTGAGGATTAGTTTCAGAAAAAGAGAATTTGAAATCAGCTAACTAAACATTCTCTCTTTTTTTTTTTTTTTGGTTTTGATAAAGGAGATAGTCAAGTTTGGCAAATCTTGCTGAAATTTTTATAGATGTTAAAATGCCACACAAAATTTGGTCTGCAACTACCTTTGAAAGTCTAATTAATTCCATGCAAAAGTAAATGTTATGCTATCTATCGTTAAATAATATTTTTTTGGCATAAACTTTGGATACTATGATACTATCACTGCAAAATTGCCTGACATAATAAATGGGACAGAAGATTCTTTGATCATTTCCCAGCAGTGCCATAAGTTTTGTTGCGAACTTGAAATTGCATTGTTGACCGTGACAGCTTTTCTATAAATTTTAGTCAATACAATCCTTATACAATTTCAAAACCATTGTTTGACTAGGCATGATGGCAATGCATGGACTCTTAGGATCGATATTTAATTTATACCGACAGAAAAGTATCTTGGGAAGTTGTAAGTAGACTCATAATTTAACCCGGATATGCCTAATGATATTTGGCTTTTAATGCTTTTTAACTGCTTTTAACTGTGCTTTAAAAAGGACAGTAGGCATATCTGGATTAAGAAAGGAGATTGGGTATAGCTTTATGTTTTTTTCCCATTTAATCATTTTATTTTGATATATTGTTAATAAAGTAAAATGTATCATTCTTGTCTACAATGTAATTATGTCATATTTTAGAGGCCAGTTATTCTCTTTGAAAAATTAGTGATATGTTTAAAATATGTATAATTTGTGCATTCTATCACAACATTTTTTTGCATTATGATAAAAATGTGTGTAGAAAATTTGTATTAGTAGATTGTTTGAGTACACATGTAATGCTACACACATTCTGTAAAGCTTCCTGTCTAACATTAAAAAATGAACACGTTTTTCGTTTAATTATATGGTAAATTATACGGTAAGATCTATAATTTGTTTCCACTTTTAGTTGATATTTTAATATCAAGCCTGGAAATCGTAATATTACACTGTGAAAACCTGCAATCATAATTTAAGACGCTTTACTTTGTCGCTTGATTGTAGGCAATTTTAAGACCGTTATATCGGTGACAGAATCATAACTTTTTGTTAGAAAATAAAATGTTTCTTAATGTATCATTCACAAAATGTGTCTTAAAATAAGACTGCTTTCCCAGTGGTGCATGTACAGGATTATATTTTTGAATAAGTTTTTAAGTGGAAAATGTCCGATGAGCATTCGGGCGGGCTATGATCCATGCTTCCAAAAGAAAATTGCTGTAAATCAGTGTATCAGATAAAATAATGTGCAGCAAATAAATATCTAAATCTGTTTTCAACCAGCTTTGCGTTTAAGGTTTGACATAGTTCATCGGGTGTGACCGTGCCGAACGTACATTTAGAGATACCATGGCCTGCGATCGGGGTTCGGCATCCGGAACTAGTCTTATATCTAACCGGGTTTTGGCCACCAGTGCAATTCGCTATACTGAATAAATTATAGTTTAGGATATATAAAGTGCACTTTTTTGCCGTTTCACATCGGAGAGCATTTGTCTCGACAATAGCCCACTTTTTTCCAGTTCATGGGCTTTATGGGAACAGCATTGCATTTCAAGCCCGAACATCAAAGTCGCATTCGGGTTGAAAGCTTCATATTTCAAGAGGATGCTTCCTCTCGCTTTTGTTTACCGATATGTCTATGCACTGCCCAATATGGCATTGTTTCCAAAATTCAATCGCCATTGATTTGAAAGTGGGGCTCGGCAACGCTTTGCGTGAAATCGTAGATTACAGAGTAGGACCCTTGCCAGTATGGATTCTTCATCCATTTACCGTGGTATCGGTCGATGGTCATGGCAATGTTGTGACCGTTACGCTGCTTCAGTTTCACATAGCCAGAACCTAGCGAGCTTCCGGGTCTGGAACCATCCGAGTCGTCCAACTTCAGCGAAGCCCGAATGTCGTCTAGCGATACGCCGCAACCACCGACAAACCAACCGTTGTAGCCACCGTAAGGGGATAGGGGTGCCGGTGATGGAGTTTCCCGGCCTCCGTAAGCCGAGGACATGGAGGAAGCACAGGAACCTCCTGAAGTCTTGGGCAACGTGCCGATGATCTTCGGTTTGCTGCACGGGCTGCCGTCGTCCGGGTAAAGCTCGTAAGGGTACTCCAGGAGGTAGCCATCCCGCTCTTCCAGAAAAGCATCCTCATTGATGTGGTCCATGTCGCTCTCAACGACGTATGCATCGCTGCCAAAGAACTGGACGCAAGTGCCTTGGTCGCGTATCTTACGGATGACTTCTGGGGACACAGGGCTCCCCCTGTCGTTACGGGCATGCCGCTCCCAAATATCATCATCGTCTTCCTCCTCCTCCTGGAAGAACTTGTCAAGCTCAGAGCACGACCGCTGATAGGGAGGAACCTTCTTGTACTTCATAGCATAGTTGTAGTTATTATTGTTGGTGATCATGGGATCTTGACGATGTCCATTGGTCAGCACCAGCAAGGATTGACTGCGACCGATAGTGCTGCTGTTCTTGTTCGACTTGCCGTTCTGGTTCATTCTGCTGAAATCCTGTACCGAAGACTGGTGTCGCTTCAAAGACGTATCTTGCCGGTGCTGCTTGGCCAGCGTCTCGAATAAGTCTTTCGCTCTGCGGAACACATCAGGCTCTGGAAGCTCTTCATCTATTAGGCTACGGATGGTGCGGCTTGCACGGTCGAGCTGTCCTCCACTATTGCGGTAAACATCCTCCTTTTGCGGTCGTTGGGGTGCTGGAGACGATTCTACTATTATGATGTTGTCGTTGGACAACGCGCGGCTGTAAAGCGACTTCAGGCTGCTCCCCGAAGAGCCGTTGGACTGACTCTTGACGACATAACCGTTGCTTTTCTCTGTTGTGCCAGAGTCGCTGTCGTGGCTGATTGGTGCTATCACATCTGCACTGTTGGTCTCCCCTAAATGGTAACCAGGGGTGTCGCTGTTGCTAACTGTCGCGCTGCTGTACATTGTTCTCCACGCTCCAGCCCCCACTGAAACAAAAATGAGGAACACAGTAAGTGATTGGACTGTAGATGTGTTGCTAGACATGAAATGCATTTAGGAACTTGGCTTTTGAAAGATGACTGCTAACAACTTTAAAAGTTAGTAGGTTCCTTCATGCGAGCGCTGTTAAACACAAGTTGGCACTGCTTTTCTCGCGTAATTAGATGTGCGCATGCGCTGTTCATGCGCGCATCTAATTTTGCGGGAAAAGCATTGTCCGCTTGTGCTTAACAGCGCTCTCGTGAAGGAGCCAACTGTAGGAGACAATGTTATCATCACCATGGCTTCTCCCAGAAAACATGATTTCTTTCAAATATAACAGTAAGGGACTAATAACTTAAACATGCACAATTTTAAATGTATAATGCAAGGTATAACAATGGTGTGACAATTGTGTAACCGACCTACCCTGCTGAAGCCAGATCCGGTAGCGTGGTCAACAAACGGTTTTACGCATGTTAGATATGGCTACGGTTAGCTTTGATGTGCTCGTGCATGATATGATACGGAGTGGTGCTAAAACCTATCTCCTTTTAGAATGGTGCTAAGGAAGTAGCTTACTTTCAGCACTTCAGTTTCAAAAGCACGCGTGTTAATTTGAATTCCGGCGGTACCCTCTGGAATTTTCAACTCGAATCTTCGCTGTCAGATGCTTGCGTTTGACTTTGATGGATTTCAACCGATGACCCCTCTAATGATTGGCAATGTGCTGCAGAATTGCGAGCTTGATAGGAGCAGATGATGGATGATGTTCCCACTTCAAGGTTCGTGCAACCTGGATGCGGTTAGATTCCCAAATTCTGTCAGGAAGCCGTTATTACTTTAGGGAGACCAACTAGCACTCTGAAAGCAAATGAATGTTTTTTAACAATAGAGAACTTCAAGTTCTGTTGCAGAGTATGAATTTTAGCCGCATTAATTTGTCGCCGCACGCATGTAATTAATTGTTAGTTATTTCGATATGCGTATTGAATAAGTGAGCCATATTGGAAATTTGTTATTCCATCACGCATTTTTGTGGTGTGGTCTGATGAGGGAGAGGGATTTTGTAATCAAATGCAAATGTTGCTATTTGCGTGCACTTGTCGCGAATCAAAAGCAAAATTTCTATTGATTATGTAGAATCCAAGCATTTGTTCCTAACATTACTGCTATAATTTGAAAACAATTGGATGGAATTCACATGGAGACATGGTGATAGGAAGGTACGTGTTTTGCGGGTTTTTCTGAAGCCGTACAAATGGAAATATTTTTGATGGAGTTGGCAGCAGTGCAATTCGTATCATAATGAAGTTTAAATTGCCTGCACTATCTTGGAAGTTTTTTTGATGTCGTCTGGGATGTTTTTTATGATTTTTATCATTGACCTATTTCTGCAACAAGAGGATAAACACCAAGCGCTATTGGATGAGTTTCTATCACCTATCAGGAAGTTTTCCTGCAAGGGGTTTTTCCAAATCCCAATAAGTCTTTATTTTTGGAGAGAGCCTCAACCTCAACCGGGATGCGAACCCTGCACCTTTGGATCGAGAGGCAATCGCAACCAACTAATACAGGTTTGTCCAACCCGCGGGCCCTGATGTGGTTTTTTGAATGGCCCCGTGTAATAATTTGTTTACATTATTTCAATTTATGACATGTATTTAATAAAGCTACGAATCCAGAGCCCATTAGAAGATGGAACAACTATCCAAACGTAGGGATTAATGAGATTCTGCTTTTATTAATCCAAACTAGCCATAGTTAAATCTTACTCCTGCACCACAGTTGCTGAAATTGTTCAGCTTGAGACCGAGCTGCGGCTCAAGTCCTGGGATTTGTATGCAATTTGGTCTACTTGAGACGCAGCTCGATCTCAAGCTGAACAATTTCAGCAACTGTGGTAAGGATGTTAGCAACAATGACTTGAAGATGGAGAAGGTAAATTCAAGTTATGATATTAGATTCGGTGTGGCTCGCAAGTGCCATGGTACTCTTGCGGCCAGCAGGACTATATCTCTCTTAGAGATTTCATGGTATGAAAAGTTGGAACACCCTGACCTAGATCATCGACAGGATCTCTGCATGTGGTTTTATTTTGCATTTTATCAAACAATTTGGTAAACCAGAAAGCATAATCTCCATATCAAATTTTAAGCCACCCAGGTGAAATGGCGCAGAAGTCTCTTCCTACAGTCAAACAGTCTTGCTTTTTGATGAAACTCACTAGCAGACTACAATATGCATTAATTGATAATAGTGTTTATATTAATTAATTAACCTAACAACAATAAACTAAACTGGGATCTGAATTGTAAAAAATGAACCAACTGATTCTTTGGATAGAATCAAAAAACAACTATTCAAACTCAAAAATTGAATAGCATGCATCACATATATACATGAAGTATCATACATTATTATGAATACGGAACTACATGAGGCGCCATATTTCAACACTTTTCTTTTGGATTTTCCCTTGTATTGACCTGCACGTGTCAACCGATTTGACCACGAAGTAAAGAAAAGTGTCTGGAAAGTCTCACAACATGAGTTTAATGACATTGCATGCTGTTCATTTAGGTTTATTCATAGCATAGTGTAGTAATTAAATGCTTGTGAGCTGCAGACGATTTACGCGTTGCGAAATCGTGTTTCGACGCTGACCTGCTTGCGCACTTTAACGGTGAATTAATAACATTAGTGAGGAACTTGAATTTTAATATTATACATGGGTTTGCTCTGCAGGGTGTAACATCCATGGTAACTGTGGGTGTGACCTTCTGTTGTTACATTTTGAAAAGGCTGGGTCATTATAGCTGCTATTAAGTTCTGAGATGAGACAGCCATTATTGGAAAATGTCACATTAATATTTCTGGTCAGATATTTAACATCTAATGGAATGTGACAAAAGGCGGCCACACACGTAGAGGAAATGCACAATACCAATCTTGAGGATTTCCTGTAGGTGTGTGGGTGACTTCTTAGATTCGGGAGCGGACTGTACAGTTTGGAAAATCAGATTCGAGAAACCATTTAGACGCTTGCGCATGTCGAGCCCCTGTGTTTCGGTGCTAGAGGCAGCCACACACATTCAGTCCAAATCTTGAGGCCTGCACTGCGCAGTCCCGGCTTAGTCTTATTGGCTAATGGTGATGCGTCGTTTGGCACTCGCGCATGAGCGTTTGCGGTTTAAAACACGGAATCGTAACGGTAAGACCAATCGACCGTGCAGCTATATCTAGCTACTATCAAGTATTCCTCAACGTTTTCATTCGGTTCGTGACCTCCCGGCCCGAATGTCTGAACTGTACAGTGTGCTCCCAACAGGCCTATAAACTGTACAGTCCACTCTGTGCAGGCCTCAAGATTTGGACTAAATGTGTTTGACCGCGGCTGATGTTTAAAAGAACTATCCCTTCATTTGTCTAGAAAAACTGGAAAATACCGTGATAACCACATTGAGGATACAACGTATACATTACATGTAATACATACTTTTAATGTTTAATGAATTTAACGATTGTCATGCAAGCTAAGTAGTAAGGTTTAATGGCATTAGCAGGGAAATTGCTCAATATATTCCAATAAGTTTTCGGTTATTTGATGAAAGCTAATGGAAATTATACGTATGTAAGTTTACGTTCGAAGAACACTGTAATGGACTCGTGTAATTTTGTCGCAACGTGCTGCATGAGGTTATAAATTATTTAATGTTATGTGCAGATATATTTTTATTAAGTACTAAAATGCATTCATGTTGTCATGGTAATGTTCTCGATTAGCTGTGCATGCCATAACTATACCTCTAATCAAAAGGGCAAATGCTGTTTTAATGTATACACGCGTATGCAAATGCTGTTTTAATGTATACACGCGTATGCAAATGCTGTTGCGTCTAGATTTATCAAAACCCCAGTTTTGCACCACACCTTTTCACTTAGTCATTAAAAATAATGGTGAGGCTTGTTTACTTTTTTTTCTTTGGCAGTAATTAGAGAAATTGCTGGCATTTCAATTGGCCAACACATTTTTAAAGGTCACTCATGCATTTTTGTATTGGACCCAGTGGTCATTTAATCGCTAATCTATTGAGTTATCAAAGACCCCTTGAAAGCCATTTGTTGAATGTGCAATATTCTATTTTTGTATTTGAATTTTTTTTTGTCCTTAGTTGCTGTTTTGTAACCATCATGCTTTCCCTCATCATGCCCTTTCTAGAAATATCGGTTTTTAATCAGGGAGATTTTTATTGCTTTTAGGGTGAGGAAACTGGTTTTTAATGACTTTTGCATGTTTTGATAGTGTTTTTTTGTAAATGCTATCTGAAAAGCAGCTTCAATTTTGACTGCGAGTGATTCCTGAGACTCAACTTTTAGGATCCAGCACTAGGAATCACAACTCTTGGAGAGGAACATTTTGCCAGCTAGGGTTTTGCACAAATAACACATCACTGCTTTTCAGTTTTGAGGATGGTCAGGTAATTTTTTTTTAAAAAACTGTTAGGGGCGGTAGATCATCAGGGTATGTGATGGTGCGGCGACATACCCGTTGAATGATAGTCACCAATGTTTGCAAAATTGTCCGCTCAATGATTCGATAGACATTGGCGCAAAATACCGCGAATGCTACATTCAGGGATCTAATTGGCGGACATGGCTCCCTTCCGTGCCACCCTGCGTCGTAATACTGTGGCTGCGTAAAGTTTGATATAGTGGTGCTTATGTTCCCTTGTGACGTTAGGTAGGGGGCGCTTATGTCTCCGTGTTTTGGGACGGAGTTCCCTTTGCACTGGACAATCGCCGTGATTTGACGTATTGGCAAATGACCATCCACGCATTATGCATTGTTGATAGATCCGCCCATGCATTGGGTGGGCGTATCGTCCCCACATTGTTCTCCATGGTCGCCGGACGGGTGTGTGGCCGCACCATGAGGGATGTGGGTCGGGTATAAAGGACTACCTAAACAGCTGGAGGGGTCATGCTTGTTGTTCTATGTGATTCATTTTTTCCCCATAAGGTGGCTTTTCCTAGCTGCAGGTTTTTTGTGCTGCGTAGAACCGGAGAAGCTTCTGTCATTGGTAATAAATTGAATTGAAACACTCTCTGGATTTGTTTTCCTCCAAACTGAAAACCCGAGTGCATAAACCATTCAGTGCTTTCTGTAAAAAGCTCTGTTAAAACAATTTGTTTGTTTTGTCATCATAGAACTGACCCTTGGGCGCTGCATACTGCGTTATAGACCTGACCAGAGCCAGTCATTTCCAATACGCATTCCGCTGGACGTATTGTGCTTTACACAGCGCGAAAAACCTGCGGCTAGGAAAACCCGCATTTACGTATCATGGCAATGTTACGCAGTTACCGAATTACACAGACTCTCTGCAAGATTTCCCCTCACAACTGGAAAGGCGATGGAAGTTTAAATTTTCATTTCTTATGGATCGCTGTTAAAAAAATTCTTAAGAAAGAGTCCAAAAGCTTCATCAGACTTCCACCGAAGACCATGACATAAAACAGTTAAGAACCATTGGAGTAGAAGAAATTTTGATGTCAATTTTCAAATCGCGCATGTAATCCTTTTTATTCCTGTAATAACTTGCTTCCTCCCATCTATCGTTTATGCTGCCATCTTAAATTTTCCTTTCCAATATTTTCAAACCGTATTGAGCAAAATTGAAGATAAACCCTTATCTGACTTATGGTTTCAAGTTGCCTGGCCCAATAAAAAAAGTAAGTCAGCAATGATGGAGGAATGTGACAGCATCTTCCGCAAACCTAATTTCGACTTCTACTTCATTAAGCCTAATTGCATCGTGATGACAGAAAGTATTGTTTGACTGCTATAAGATTCTATAGCCGAGTATCCACCAAGCTCCTCATGATGCGGTATCATTGTTGCACAAACAAGTTTTTCAAAAAAGCACAAAAAAG
>JAQGCC010003945.1:0-14125 GCA_034698905.1 Xestoiulus laeticollis
ATGACGTACGTATAATGTCACTCATTCCTGACTTCATCAAAGCATGACGTCATAATGTCACTTGCTCCTGATCTCATCATAGCATAACGTACATTAGCTTATTGTTGACCCTCATCAAAACATGACGTCCTAATGTAACTCACTACTGAGGTCAAATGTTAACAAAAATAATGTCTTAATTAAAAAAATTACGTTTTTATCTGTAATATCGACAATGACGTCTGTATTCTATAAAACTAAAGTCAAATTTACCAACAAATGACGTCATAATTCGATAAAGTTTACGTCTTTTATAGTGGTTCTGTTTGACAGTAGTAATTTATTCGGAAAGCAGCGACCTAAAATTACGTCCTTTGGTGACTTGTCGTATAAACAAAAAACAATTATGTTTATGTATGTACATGTAAGTCATTTTAGACTAGGATAACAGCACAATTTAAGTCACAAATCAAATGAGATGAAAATGAAGTCGTCCATTGAGTAATATTTTTGATAAGAATTAACTTGGAGTAGGTTCTAATGTACATGTACTAGTACATTTAGTCCTGAATTCCTGATGTAGACCGATATGCTTTGCATGTACATGTAGCAGACAAACAGTACATGTACATTATATCAGTGTACATCTAATCTAAATTTTGATTTTTCCTAGCATTCAATAAGTTACTGTATACTGATTGCAAATACATGTACATGTAAGTGGCCCTACACGTACATCCAAAAAAAATTAAAAGTCCTTTCCAAGGTTGAAAGTGATCACGGTTATGAAAGGTGGAATAGTAAACCTATAGGGGTCAAAATATGCACAACAATTAATAGCCTTGAATATATAATTCAGGGTTGTTTTATTCTTTAAAAATGAAGAGCTGTTTTCAACAACAAAGGAGTAAGGCACCGTCACATCTGGATAACCTGTTTATAATTACAGAAATCATCTATGCATCATTACAATCCCAAAGAAAATGGTATTCAAAAACTGCTCTATGCTACTGTACAAGTTTGTTTCAGAAACTATTACATACGTACATGTACATGTATCTTAATCATATTTACTTCTTTAGTTTAAAACAAATGTAAAATGCATGTACAGTACATATGAAGAAAATTCAATTGCCAATGAGTGTAAGATAAACTGAATCATATTTCATTATCCTAATATTAGAGTTTGTTTATACTGTATACATGTACAGTATATCATACACTATGCTATATACAAAGGGTCCAAAAATATGCATTTCAATGAAATTGACTGAATTATTTGATGTACAAGTACATGTATATATCTACCATATTTTCTACCAAACTGTTCTGAAGAAACGGACTCTGTGTTATCATAATAGCCTCGGTCACGAATTCTATTTTGTCTTAGGCGAAATGAAAATCAGACAACTTGTTTAAATGGTTTAACATTCAGGATGCATAGCTTTCACTTTTATTAAAACGATGTCACGAATTTTATCCATTTGGCTTCCCTCCCAGGAACTTGTCCAACTTTTATATTTCGTCTAAAACAAAATAGAAATCGTGACCATAATATAGCAATTTTTACCTAGTTGAATATCTGCAAAATGGCACGTCCTAAGTCAATAAATGTCAACACAATTCACCCATCCATTCTGATCCAAAGACGACCTTTAATTTTTCAATTATTCGATTGCAAAGTTGAAAAATCATTATTAGTCAGAATTGACTCCCACGTCTGTGACTGAAGAATTCGGCCAAGGGAAGTATTGATTGCTACAATTGCTTCAATGAGTCATTCACAATGGCAAAGTTCAAGTTGCACATAGCAATTCATAATCAGGTAATCCTGTAATTTTGTTAGGTTATTAAACATACTCAAATCCGCCACATTTTCATAGTTGGTGATGGCTTGTCCACCCTTTTCCATATCCTGTATCAGAGCACAAAATCTCTTCCAGATATCAAACTGTCTTCAACCAATTACATTGCTCGCAATTTCATTTTAGTAGAGGGAGTATTGCCTCACCATGTAAGCACGTTTCTCCGGTCATAAAAGCCAAAAATATTGCGGAAAATTTTTCCACGAAAACACTATTGATCCTCGTGCCAGAAGACAACTTTCAATTTTCCGAAACGATTTTTGCAAAAAAAAAAAAAAATCATTAATTGTTTCGGCTGTCTTTTATTCGAGTTAATTAAAGCGTTAATGGGAATATTACGCCAGCTAAAATAACCAAGTGTAGTAGGCAGATGGTGCAAAAAAATATTACGCTCCACATTTTTTCCTATTAGGTTAGGGGCTGTCCATTAATGACGTCATACTATTTTGGCAGATTTTTGACCCCCCCCCCATGTCACACTTAGACAGACCCACCTCTCTCAAACATGACGTCACAAAGTTCTAACACCCCCCCCCTTGAAAACTGTTTATTGTTATTATTATTGTAATTTGTATGTACATGTATAATGTGGCGCAGCTCTCTGATATTGCAGAAGAAAACATGTATACATGTATTCAAAAAGAGGCCATGGAAAACTGAAATTTGCAAAAATATTTTGATCAAACTTGTTATTGAAAGTAGCGCATTTTGACTTTTTGATGTGACGTCATATTCAATTCAATTTCTTACCCTGCAGTCAGCATGTAATATGCCATGTGGCAGGGGGCAAAGTGCCAGATTTTTTAAGGTGAACTTTATACGGTATAACTTAACCCCCCTCCATTCGTTACAAATGTGTGACTCCCTCCCTAGTGCGTGACGTCATTTATGGACGGCCCCTTATGATTTGGTGCAGGTACAGGTTGCCCTTGTGCTCAAATAAGCGTGATAAATAGAGTTCAACAAGAGTAAACAAAAGGTGAAAATCTTCAAGACCCATTGTTGTGGTGAGTGGGTTTCTTTCGCAATATCCCGCTAAACAAAAGCCAATTTAAAGACTGCAGACAGACAGATGCAATGGAGATGGATGGACCTACACCCCTTAAAGGGTGCCCAAAGTGCCACGCGAACGAGCTTTTGTTCCTCAGGACAAGGACGGCAGGTGTGCATTTAAAGGGTCCCACCTTCAACCGAATTACCTTATTTCTCCACGCCATAATTAGTGTACTACACATAAGGGTGGACCTGGTCATCAACAAAGACCCAATTTGAATGGACCTCTTCAGGGGGTATATGCTCACCTTGCCCAAAACGCTCATTATTTTGTAGCACCTGCCTCTTTTTTTGTCCTCCGTCCACCCATACGTTGCAAGATGATGGTAATGCTGTTTTTTATCCATAAAAAAACCTATCTAGGTCTATGTTTTTCTAGGATTTTGTTCTCGATTTTCCAGCAGGTTGCCTCTCATCTGCTGCAGTCAAGGATTTGTTCTTTAATCTTCCGCCCAGATCAAAAGGTCCACGCTGAAAAGTGGGTCTTGATGCATGCTCAACATGCAAATGAAAGTTTTAATAAATAACGTGACTGTCGTTGGCACATTTTTTTTAAAGGGCGCGTGGGTGGATTTAAAGGAAATGCAGATACTCGTTTGGAGTTGGAAGAGATATGAGATGTCAGGTAAAGACTGCAATCACTCAAAAATCCGAGGTGTACTGTATGGGTTACACAATTACAAATTTTGATTTCTGCATCTCAGAAATTCAATCCTTTAGGGTTCTGTTCCGCAGGGAGGTCGAGCTTGTGGGTTATACTGAGTTATGGGCCGTCCATAAATGACGTCAACAAAATTTGGCCAAAAATTAACCTCCTCCCCCCTAATTCAACAATTGCCATTTCAGTTACCCTCACCCCATATACGTCACAAGTTTAATAAATTTGACTAAACATGTAAATATTGAATTGGTGCGGATCCTGGATACTAAACTCAATACCACAGTTTCCCACCTTAAGCTTCTGTTCTGATGAGACGAAGCTAAAAATTTGAGCAAATTCGATACCACAGTTGCCAAATTATCGACATCTAACCGGAGATGGAGCTCCATGCAAGAAAAATCGAAAATATCACAGAATTCGCTATAAATATCCGTATCTCAACAGCAACGATTGATAGGGAAAAATGAAAATTGTAATCTGACAACATAGTGCACGTGAAATTTGTCTTATTCCGCCATTTTGAAAACTGCCGTCTCAAGGAAACGCATTGACCAACCTTGATCTGTGTCTCAGATGCAACTAGCTGTGGTGCCAATCCCAGGACTTGAGGCGCAGCTTGGTCTCAAGCTGCGCCAATTGTGCAACTGTGGTACGGGGGTAAGGGACACTTTCTTAGCATCAAAATCAATACAAAATATGTAAAGAAGAGACTGAATACATAAAGTATGCTTTACATTACACACTGTACTTGGCAAAGTATACTAAGTGCACCTCTTTAGAATAATTAATTTAGTTTTTCTTTCGTATACTTCTAAGTATACCCTTTACAATATAGTATATTAGGAAAAGTATACTTGGTTTTCAGTTTTCGAAAAAAGTATACGATTTAGTATACTTGGTATTCAGAAAAGTAACCCAAGTATATACTGTTGATTTTGACAAGGGAAGATAGCATGCATGTTGCTTGTATAAATTGCATATCTGACCCTTGAACTGACGGGGTTAATGTACATATATTCAGTGTCACTTATCATTGTATGCTTATTTTTGTAATCGATCTACAACTCACAAAAGCTTTTGACCTACATTATATCATTGTTACCATTGATTTCCTGAAATGCATCCACGTCCACGATACAAATACTTTGTATGGTGTTACAAGGAAGTAGTAAAACATATAATTCATTGAGAATTCAAGACATTTCCTGGACAAGACATTCAGAAAAAGTGACTTCATACTTTAGGACCACACTATACACGTACATATACATTATATCCAAAAATAAAATTTAAATTAAAACTCAAAATTTAAATTCAAACATGTATATTCATAAAAATAAGCTTACAAAATACATGCACAGTGTACTAGCTAGTCGACATACTCGGTCATTTTGAGTCACATAATCACATTGGGAGTAAAAGTGAGTATATAAAATGAGCAAGTTATTGGGAAATTTAATGTTTTTGTGATTGCAAACCCTGCTGTATTTTTTCTGTGTTGTTGAATAGTACTCATGGAAAATTTGAGAGCAATCAGATGAGTGGATCAAAAGTTTTTGCTGAGCAAACTCAACCACATACACACAAGCACACACATAATTTTCTTCTATATAGTAAACAGCACATACAATAAAATTCATTCATTTTTTTAATCTAAAAGCATATAAATTGGATCTCCATAAATATAATATAAATATCACAGTTGGAACAACATGGTATATGTCATTGAAAGTAATTGTTTGTACATTACCTTTCATTTTGGGTGTGTGTTTTAAATACATTTTGCAATATGTAAGATGTCAAATAAGGATACATGCCAAAGTTTATAATTCCCATGGCTTTTTACTTTGAGAAGGGTATAAGGTCCATGCTAATTCATTCCCACATTAATTTTACAGTATTTGAAACTAACTTCAAACTAGAGATTTAAATTGTGTATAGGCAATCACACATTTTGAAGAGACGCCACAGAGGCATTCAAAACTAACTTAGACAAAAAAGAACTCCTTTATAAGTTTGTTGAATTTCTCTTCAGCCTGGATACTCTTTCCATTCATTGTCTAATGTGTGTTTAATAAATATTAAAATCGTATTACTCACAAGTGTGATACACTGTTAATTCTAGCGTGTCACATATAGGTTTCCATCTCCACGCATATTTAATGAAAATGTAGACCAATGCTTATAGAAACGCACTAAAAAGTTAAAATATTCCATGCCAGCAACCTTCATTACTCAACGTCAAATGATCCAGAGTCTTGGATCAACATTTGTGGCATAATTCCACTCTTGGACTACTAATTTTATTGGATTATGTAAAAAGCATAATCAGAATCTACGGCCTTTGCAGGATTGCAGCTTGCCTTTTTACTTTTTACCAGTTTCTTCAACCGGGTTTCTAAATCACTCTTTTAAAATTTAGATTCGATGCAATAAACTTGTATTGTTCCCTTCCCTCCATTAAATATACATTGGTCGAGAGTAATGGTGTTTGCAAAAATGGCAATTCCATGCAAAATACACACCAACAGATAGAAACACAGCTCAGCCTCCTAACACTGGGCTTAGGATAGACTTATTCCATGTGCCCAAAACAAGAAGCTCTATTGCTCGAGAGATTTAAATGCTTTTTGTATAAGATGTTTTCAGGGCTTGTATGATATCATCCTCCTGTTACTGCAACTGACACCTTAAAAGTAATTTAATCGGTGATAACAGCGAACAGATCTGCAGCTTATAACTTATCCTATCCAAATACCAATTTCATTCTAACAGAAATGTACTTCAGTATTGGCACTTTTCTTCCATAAACAAGAATCTTGGAATGTATTGAAATTTATTACTGAGAACAGCTTAGAAACTAACTATAGTCGATTGTCACATACTTCATCAACCTTTAAAACCCCTACTATTCACGAAAACAATTGCAAGAATAGGTAAAAAAGCCTTTTTTTTTCAATCTCAACCGACATTGAACAATGTGGATGAAATCAATTCAACAGTTAATAACAAAAATTTAGAATTATGATAAACTGGCACGTCTGAACATCAATGTTCTCAATTGAATTCAACTTAATTTACAACAAAATGCCAAATCCAATCTAAATGTCAGCATAAACTAAATCAACCTATGTGATGTGGTGCATTGTTGTGTCAGAGTTGATGTACATCAAAATAAGACATGCATTTGGTACACCAGAGTGTTATATACCACAACTTCCACAAGCAATGACATACAGTTGGTGTATCAGAGATTATTTACAACAAGCTGAAACATTCACTTGGTACACAAAAGTTGATCCACAAAAAACTACAACATTCGGTTGGTACATTAGAATTAATATAATGTACATGAATACCATGCACAAGCTATAACATACAGTTTATGTACCAGAGATGATCTCCAGCATGTTGTAACATGCTTGCAGTTGGTACACCAGAGCTTGCATACAACAACAAGCTGCAACATTAAGTTGGTACAATAGATTTAATATATCACAAGCTTCAACATGCAGTTGGTATACCAGAGTTGACCTCCTGCAAGTTGCAATATACATGCAGTTTTTGCACCAGAACTTGTATACAACAACATGCTGCAACATTCAGTTGGTACACTAGATTTAATATACTACAAGCTTCAACATGCAGTTTGTGTACCAGAGTTGATCTCCAGCAAGTTGCAACATGCATGCAGTTGGTGTACCAGAGTTTGTATACAACAAGCTGCAACATTCAGTTGGTACACTAGATTTAATATACCACAAGCTTAAACATGCAGTTGGTGTACCAGAGTTGATCTCCAGCAAGTTGCAACATGGATGCAGTTGGTGTACCAGAGTTGATCCTTAGCAAACTGCAACATGCAATTGGTACACCAGAGTGGATCTGGAGCAAGTTAGAACGGTTAAACTGCTCAACTGCATTGCCCATCAGGTAGAAGTGCCCAAGAAGTGGGTTTTCAAAGTGTATGACGGAGGAGCTTGTGCGAAGCGATACAATTTGGAACGTGCACGGCCTCCCTGTACACTTAAAACTGATATTCGTTGGCATTTATTTACTGTAAAATCCGCGATGAAGCCGCAAGGAAAAGATTTAAAGTGACAGGCCATATCGGGGGGAAAAAAATCTGAAAATAACAACAAGGATTCGAAAATTTCGTTATCGAGATCTGGCTTCTCCCTAATCGGCATTCTGGAGCGTCAGGGGAACGGGGTTTGAGGATCCCCGGCGTATAAATTTTATCTCCTCGATGTCTTCAATTTTATGTTCATAATGCAGCATTGATTCGACGAGCAAGGATTACCTCGGTGTAGCATCAGGAATAATTGACCTCCAGAGGTCGGTGTTCTTGTTTGTGTATATATACGGTTATTGAGATTTTCCAATTGAGTGCCGTTGTGCAGGAGGCTGCCATCAAATCAAAAAGTTAAACTGGGGTTAAATCATGACGAGAGCCAAGGAGGGTCTTGCTGGGACACTCGGTGCATTAGCAATATGCAATGTCTGTCCAATATTTATGAAGGAGGAGGGGAAAAAGAACATTACGCCTAAGTTGCTAAGCAGTCAATACGGTTTTGCAAACCAAATCAGAGAATAGTTAAGTTTCGTGCAACTGCTCCCTCGCTGTGAATCTATTGATCCTAAACGCCTTCCCGCTTAGCTTATCGTGGCACAAAGTCACTTGTTCCTGATGCACGATAGAGCTCGGGTGCATATACTTTATTTGAAAAAAGTGATCAGTCTACGAAGTTCTGGTTTTGCATTGCCCGGAGACGCCCTATTGGGAATACGGTGTTAAAAATCGTGTATGAAAGCTAGGGTGCATATGGAAAAATAAAGGATTGGTTCCAGAACTTTAAACGGTTAATGTACAAATTATAGAAATAAAATTTAAATGAATGTGTAAGTTATCTAAATGCAAAACTGCATGCCAATATATTTTCAGTATTCAAAACGATATATGGTAGACATTATTGGTAGTAAAATGGGTTGAAAAACTAGCATATCCACATGCCCACATATATCCTAAATAATTTATAAAATACAAATATATTCTTTTGGATTAAAATACATGTACATGTATATATTGCCCCAAATGTAATATTTTTCTTTAATGAAAGCTATACGCCTAAAAATATAGTGCAGTAAAACCTGGTAAAGTGTCCACCTCTATAGGGCCTATATAGTGACACAGTTTTCATAAATTGGTTTTGGTGCATACATATGAATGTTTCCCTTCATAGAAATTCTATATATAGTATATACAGTGACCAAATTTGGCAATTTTTTGGGTGGTCACCATTAGCAGATTTTACTGTACATTTCCAGCTTTCTAATAACAATGTGTATGTTTTTATACTTGTACATGTATTCATAACGTTTAATCATATAATAAAATAAATGAATAATGTAAAATTTATATATAAAATAATTTATAAATGCATAATAGAATACATTTATAGAATTACATGTGTATTAATTATAAATTATATTCTATACCGGGTATAATATAATACAAAATTAATGTGCAATTTATAGTAGGGGCCTAAACTATTATATACATACTTTATTTATTACACACCATAATTTATAAACGAGTTAATATATATATATATATATATATATATATATACTAAAAATACTAAAAATTACTAAAAATTATTATTTTTTCCTATTTATCACATGTAATTTCTGTATTTGTTGCACATTATTATATTTAGAGTATTGGTAACTTTTCATTGTTGGGTGTATATACGAGAGAGATGTTAACTAAATTGAACATTTTCTGGACCATCTTATATCAAAAATAATGTATATACAGAATTGGATGCTTAAGTAAAAACTATAAGCTACTTATGTACATGTATATAGTATTAAAACGTAAATGCAGATGGTTGTGATCCAACATGGCCGCCGTTGAGACATCATTAGAAAATTCTTGAGTAAAAGAAACAATACATGGACATTTTAAATTCCCACGAATGGTCTGTCTATTTTAAAAACATCCCCAAGTTCACAAAAAATCTTCCATTTATACACCGTGCATATCAAACTGTATTTACAAAAATAATTTATTCAAAAGAACCATGTTATCCTCAGAATTTATAAAAAAGAAATGTAGTATTCCAGGTTTATTATTTTTCTTGCTTAATCTTTTTTGTGAAATAAAAAAATGTATGGTTCTGCTTCGCAAAGTGAAGATCCTAGGGCAAAATCAGACAGTGAAATATTTGATAATAATAATAAATATTGGGTCGATCGAATGCTCTTAGCCGTTATTTGGGAAACAAGGAAGCTTGTTTTGCAAAAATATTGTTTGCAATTTTTGAAAAGGTTATTTTAGAATACAACCCAATTTCGTAAAAACGAAGCAATCTTTTCTTCAAAACTGTTTTTTTATTTATTTGTTATTGTTATTATTGTGAGATGCAAACATTGCTCTGAAAACCAACATTAAAAACAATAGCACCAAGTGGCGCTTTAAATATTTGATAAGCCTCTTTGATGTATTTCTATTAAAAATATGGTCGACCTCCACGTATATTGTTTATGATAAAACAACTACACAGGGCAAATGCCTTGAGATCCTCCTATCTATATACTGATAATTTATATAATGAAAGATGCTATATTTATTTTGCTTAGCACAGGGAATTTCTATCGAAATCCCAATCAACTTATAATAAAATAACCAAGAATAAGATGCAGCATTTTCTCCAAGGTCTTAAATAGAAAACAATTTAAAATCTTGATAAATGTTATGATTACTTTGCTCAAATGCTGAAAGAATGACACGATAACGTCATTGTCCGTTATAGATTTTATATCGTAATCCAGATGATAAACTTAATAGTATACAGTAGAACCTGTCTAAAATAATCCTGCGCCGGTCCCAACTTGGGACCCTTGTACAAAATAATAAACCTCTATAAAGTAATATTTAATATTTTTTATTGGTCCCAATATTTTTTTAAGAGAATATATAAATGGAACTACACAAAATATCAAACATGGAATCAAAAATGGTAGGGAAATGCAGGGCAATTAAACTCTGCTTGTAATACCCAATATATCTACTGATTCATCTATACACGTACACATGTATAAGGATTTAAAAAACGGGGAAATTCCCTAATTTGCAACTTGAGTAGACATAAATAGTGTCGACCAATAGCTTGTGACTGAAAAAGGATTCAGAAATAGGAAATTACCAATTTAGCAGCTGAATACACTATAGTGTGCTTACATATAAACCTGTCTAAAATAATATTTTTTTCTGGCCCCAAGAGTAATATTTTAGACAGGTTCTACAGTAGGACTGCATACCAGAATAAGCCTTTTTTTCTAAATTATTTTTTAATTTAATTTTGAAAACTGTTAGGAAGAAATCGAAAGTACGAGGACCTAGCATAAATATTCTATTATTTGTTTAAATTTTTTGTTTATTATATGCATATTCAATTTCATGGAAATATGTCCATAAAGTTTATCAGACCCTCTACAATTATAAACTTTACGGATATATTTCCATGAAATGGAATATGCATATACATAAACAAAAAAATTTAAGTAAATAATAGAATATTTATGCTAGATCCTCGTACATTCCATTTGTTCCTAACATTTTTCAAAATTAAATTAAAAAATAATTTAGAAAAAAAAAAGGCTTATTCTGGTATGCAACCCTCTTAAGGGAGGTCGAAATGTCAGGGTTCTCAAGCCCACCACTGTAGCCAAACATACCATATCGAAATTTATGAACTTTCACATGAATGGTAATGAGCGGACAGTTAGAAAATAAGAAAACGACTTGGGATTCTATACTAGCTACCACAAGAATGATGGTCTTGCATTGTTTTTTTGGTGCTACGCCCCCTACCGAGGACAACCGGTATATTCGTAATATTTTACCTTGTGCATTTATTTGCTCATGTCCTCTTCTGTTCCTACTTAGTATGCAGAACGCATAAAGAGGACTGGAGACTATTCATTCTACCCACTGATAGTCCAGTTTAATTGCACACACAAATATAGCACAAAAACGCCCTAATAAACGCTTATAGACTTCAGGAAATATTTTAAACTAATTCATATACAGCAAAACCTGGGAAAGTGAGCACCTCTATACAGTGATCACTTTTCATAAGCTGCTTTTAGTGCATATGTTTTCATTTATAAAAACGCTGTGTATAGTGACCACTACCTATCATTTGTGTATAGTGACAAGGGTGCGCCATCTTTTTTGTAACTTTTCCATTGACAATGCACCTATAAAGTGACAATGTTCAATCTGCATTAGCAAGAATTTCAAATCAATTGGAAGGGAAAATCCCTTTAACGGGAAAAGAGGAAATTCCCAAAGGGGAGTGACATAAGAGGCAGCTTGCTTCCTGTTTTAACCCTAACACTTCTCATATACAGTGAAACCTGTCTATATTGAACACCCATGGACCAGGCATACATGTTCACATTAGACAGGTATTCATTGTATGGAGGTTTGCTATGAAAAGACAATATCCAATGAACTGTGTTTATGTACATGTATACAATTGAATACACACGTACACATTGTATAACATTATGCACACAATACTTTCAGTGCATGTACATACCTGTAAATCATTATTTTAGATGTTTTTTTTTTAAAGAAATCTGTAATAGACTGTTTTTTTTTTGTTTCGATCATTGTTGATCGCATTTTTCGATCTTTCTCTGTGTGTTTATCATCAGTTGGTGCACTTCTGGATGTTTTTACAATATGTACTGCAGCTGTATAACGTCCTGCAGGTACTCCAAATGCACTTGAATTGTACTGACTGCATGGTGATTCTTTTATGTGAGGGTTCTCAATCTCTCCATTGGAATCAACAGTTTCAATGCTATTCTGGCTGACACACACATGCACACCCTGCATGATTATCATCACATGCATAATTAAATAATTGTCAAAATGTTCATAATTATCAGTAAGCTCTTTTTGAAGAAATTTTGCTAATATATAATCATCACAAACAATATCCTTATCAGGTGAAGACTTGGCATCAATTCCATGCAGCCTGTTTGAAGCACTTAATTGGGAACTCAATGGTCAAGTGTATTATGTAGAGAGGTTTAGACCCATCCTGGGGACTAAAAAAGTGTTCAATGTACAAAGTACACAGGTGTTCATTGTATCGAGGTCTGTCCTAATGTTATTTCTATGGAAGCTGTCCGAGACCAGCCAAAAGTGTTCAAGTTAGGGAGGTGTTCAATTTATAAAGGTTTTCAATCTGACAGGTTTCACTGTACCACCCAGTCAATCATATTAAAGCAAATAGCCTATGTGAATCTAATACATTGTAGGTTACATGTGCAGTGTATAAACTTTTTTATTGAGGTAAAAGTTAATTTTGTGACGACTATAGAGTAATGGTAAAGTTAATGTTTCCAAGTTATACAATCCCAGTTTTAAATTAAAGTCCATATAATCTAATGCTTAGCATGAAAACAAGTTGTGCTACCCTCTGTATATGAAAGTATAACATTGCTCACAAGGAGGTATAAAATTGTTATATCAAGACTTAAAAGAACGTAGTAAACATGTAATAATTTAGTTTGCAAGACTGCGGTCGCTGCTTGGTTGCTCATACAACATATACTCTGTAATGCCATATTTTATATATTAATGCTCAACCCTGACATGATTGCCCTGCCGTAACACAAAAAGTCTACCTGCTTTGCTTCAAGCATCTCAACGGTTATGTTTGCTTCATGAATTTCGAAATTTACGATTTTCTTCAATGTTTAATTGTTGCTGTTGGTGGCCTTCCATGCCTTATTTTGCAAAAATATAGCTGAATGTTGCCAGAATATATTTATAGGTCGATTCCAAACAGAAGAAACTTTTATCTTGAACTTTTCAGGTTCTTGGACTATGCTGGAGAAGTGATGAAATACAAAATGCATTCATTTTAAGTGCATAATGTAATTTGCTTTCATTGAAATACAGGCAAGTAAATTTTGTACGAGAATTATCTAATATTGGAATGTTCAGTCAGACATTCAAGAAAAGGTATTGTTGAAGCTATATAGTAGGTTCCTTCACGCGAACGCTTTTCAGAAAAAGCCATCGCTGCTTTTTTTGAAGGAAGTATTTGTGCGCATGCGCCAGCGGCTGGAAATTTTGAACGGTCTAAAATAACAAGTGGCTGTTGACGGTGGCTGTAAACAAATACAGCAGATGAAAAACGTCAACTTTGAACGCAAAACAAAAAATAACAAACCATCAACATAACATTTCTACAAATTTAAATATGCTATTTAAATGTTTTTGTTATGTAAACATTTTTTCATACCTTGATGATAAGGGCTATGACCATAAATTTGCATATTTAGGTGCCGATTATGTTATTACAATACATTTACATATTTATATGAGTCTACATCATTTATTACCATAAATTTACATATTTATACGAGTCTACATTTGTTATTACCGATGGTGTAACCCGTAAGCTGGGTATCCACCAAGCTCCTCATGATACGGTATCAATGTTGCACAAACAAATTTGCCAAAAAGTTTGCTCAC
>JAQGCC010003946.1:0-14125 GCA_034698905.1 Xestoiulus laeticollis
ACATGGGCGCCTGCAGAAAATTTTCTAGGGGGGGGGGTTCACAAAATATTTTTTGGTTTTACAAAGGGATGGGGGGTGTTAAGGTAAGCCGGGAGCCATCAATCCAGGGGGGGCAAGTGCCCCCCCTTGCCCCCTCCTGCGGGCGCTCATGCATGTGGTATAAGCTCCCATAACAAAAATACATGTACATAATTTTCCTTGATAAACACAAAATGGAAAGAAAATGAAATTCACAACTGACAGTACTTGATTTTCACTTTGACTGTGATTTCCTGTATATAATTTTCATTTTGATATTGATTTGTGTATTTATCTGTCTTGATGTTTGTTTTCTGTTCTTTAATTTAGTGGGATATGTATGTGTACGATTTTAGTGTTGAGCCACTGTATAGGGACACTATATTTAGACCTACAGGTTTTGCTGTACAGTCTGATCTCGATATAACGAACGCCAAGGGGATGTTGCATTCGTTCATTATACTGAGAGATCAATTTTTACACATTTCACCCCCTTCTAAACGGCTTTCATGGCTGTTTGTGACACCTAGCAGTTTTTATCGATTTGAACGACATCGAACATCGAATTATACCTACAACATCAAATTAATGTTCATTATATCTAGAGACGACTATCTATACTAGGTTTAGATCTGATCTACTATCAATTTTCCTGATCACATGAAACTTAATTCTCAGTTTAACTTATGAAAAGAAACTTGGAGAGTATATAAACCAATTAAATCAACTATATTGGAATAATATAATATTGGCTTAGTGGCCGACATACTCGAACTGCTGTCAGACTTTTGTGACTTTCTACTAGTAATTTCATGGAAAATGTCATAATAGTTTCTATAAAAATCTGCTACATACAATAAGTTCTTACTCGCATTGAGTACTTATTCACACTATCAGGGGACCGCACCACTGCTTACGTTTCGTATATTGAAGATGAGGGCCCTCCATATAGCGTACTACCTGTAACCCTATCAGTCGGCATGGATCGATTTTATAAAACTAACTTACCTTTATATAGCGTATTATCTGCGAAATGCAACTTGCACACTGGTTTCCAGGAACAGAATCATGATTTACCTGTGAAGAGCGTACGCAAAGCAATTTTTTCGGTTTTGTTTATGTTAAAAAACATTAAAAATGCAACATATTTCTTTGTGCATCTTAATTAGGGTAATATACAGTATCTGATTTTTTAAATGTACAATTTTGCACGTACTTAATTGTTTACAGTTGTACACATGTACTCGTGTAAGTGTACGTCTACATGTTTACCAGTGGGTGTGTGTGTTCATTTTAGCTGAACCTTCATATAGCACATCCCTCCAAATTGCACACTCCATGGTTCGAGTGCGCTATTCAAGGTTTTCACTATCTATCAATGGGTACCGTTGAAATTAAAGAAAATCGAAACAGTAGGAGGATAATCTGATGTGTAGTTATTTTGGGGAAGATTTGTTTTACTTGTTCGAAGAGCTCATTTTAAGATCAAACTGATGAACGTTCATTGACATCTGCTTCTGCTGTATGTTTGTGATGAATATTTGTAGGCATCCGAATCATACGAGAAAAATGATCATTCATCACTTAGTAAATTACTCATAACTGGTTTTACATTTTCTTCACATTTGTAATGGTAAAATAATTGCTACGATTTGAAAAAAACGGCACAAACTTTAAGGTAAAAACCAACACGAGACCATACAAAAAAAAGTACACTGATACATTTAGAGATACAAAGAAACACATTGATGAGCAATACAAAATAGTAGTGTTATAATAACTCTTAGATCTAAGCCAATGATCAAATCGGTTGGGATGGCCTAAGTAGCTATCGAAGCTGTGTCAGGCCTATTGACAAATGGCTTTTATTATTTGTGGGGCCTAAAGTAATGAATATAGTTAAACTTTTGTCCATTGCTAATGCACCTCCTATTTGAAGGACGATTTCATGAGAACTCTGGCGCTTCCTTATTCCATCTCGACATGGTGCTATCAAAGTTAATCCGAAATGTAATCGAATATTTTGGAATTGTCGGGTTTCTTCGAACAAGGGTCAATCTGATTTGCACGTGACAGAAGATATGGGAAAATTTAACAACACAGCCGAAGCATAACGTCATTTCGACGTTGTTTGTCTGTCACATACGTGTATCACTGGGTGGGTCTAAAATAGGCACACAACAAATTGTGGTGCAACAAACACAAAAATCACAAACACAGGCTACATAAAAAGAATGCTTGCAGCAAGCGACAAAACGATCAAAAGAAGTGAAAAGCTAAATTATGTCAAATCACTCCATGGGGTGTGCTGGAAAGGCAATTTACTAAAATGTTTATCTGGTATATAACCATGCAAGCACGGTTTTTCGGTTCAGGTCGAAATTAAAAGCAGTGCCTGCTAAAGAAAATTACAATATCTTAAATACAACGACTGTCTCTTCAAATTAGATTTGTCCATTAATCTCCACATAATTAACTTGATATTTCTGTTGGATAAGAATTTAACTGGTCTGTGGTATTTTAAGCAAATGTTCCTAATGAGTAGGATTATAAAGTAACTGGAACAAAATTGAATCTACAAATAATAATGATATTAATAAACAAAAGTCATAATTAAAACCCGTATCTTTGTAAGACAAAAAAATGCCCAGCATTAAATGTAGGTATTTTAATGGAGAAATTAAATTAATGTGGTTGCAATAGTTGCATTCCAACAGGATCGAGGTAGTGTAAAAGAATAGTTAATGATGGATACAGCTTAGGATCAATAAATCAACAAAAAAAAATGGATGCTCAATGGTAAGCAAGCAATGCTGGCTCCCTCTTTCACACATAGCCCAAACCGCAACCAGACAGGACATAATTAAACAATGAACTAGACAACAGCCATCGTCAAACACTTCCCGCTTGAAGGGCATTTGCTATTCGTTGCCAGAGATCTTTTTTGCAAGTCTTAGAACGTCGTAGAGCTTGAAGAAATTCGTTGAACTGCACCATGCCTCCAGGTGTGACCTGGAAAGCAGTGCGGGCGCTTCGAATGATTCCTACGAATTCGTCATATTCTGCGATGGTGAGATGATACATCTTCAAGTGAGTGCACTGAATATACCTGAATAAAAATAGTATTTTGTTACTTTTTCTTTTGGTTGAAAACATTGTTGATACAATATTCCCTTTAAATTAATTTTTATCATCATGCATTATTAGCATATTGTACTCACATTTGTTGACATTTTTGCACTAGAGGTGTTAAAACTGGAGAACGGAAATGTTGTAAAGCTTGTGCGGGGTTGTTGCGACCCAAGTACTGAGCAGCATCCCAGGTGATTTCTTGTAAAAGAAAAGGGCTAGCCACGCTGTTGACTGTACATAAACAGAACTGTTGCACGTATGAAGTCCCTTCATGAGAAAAAAAAATATTATTATGATGCTTGGCACAATGCAGTCAAGTGAATTTTCCTCAAAGATCTGAGCGCTGCTATCAAACTCACCTAACTTCTTGGCGACGCTAAGAAGCCACTTCACGTCTTCTCCATAAGGTGGATTCCGTGCATATTTTGCATTTGGGCGATCGTCATGCACGCGCCGTGCCAAAGTTTCCAGTGCAAGCATACCCACCCGATATGTTGACAGCAGATAATTAAGTTGGGTCTGGTTAATTGATGTAACTGGTCCTCTGGCCTGCAATTAAAGTGATATGTAAAATTTAGTGGGTTATTAGCAATTAAAATATTTCGTATGATTGAAGTTTCTGTTGATGGTCTATAAGACTATACGTTGCAGGTATCCCAGCCATCCTATGCTTCCTATATTTTCATTGACTTTTGTACAGGATTATTATAACTAAGGTGACAAACAAGTCCTAAAAGTCTTAAAAGTCCTAAATACCCTCTGGATAATCGAATAATTATTGTAAAAATCTATGTTTCAATAGTTGAAGTTTAATGTACCCCAGTTATTATGACTGTTATATTCTCTGCAAGCCAATGTATGAAGAATGTCAGAGTCAGACAGGAAAATGCTATAGCTATTATAGTGCATTTCTAAATAAATGTCATTTATATAGGGGATATACTGGCCATTTCACATTATAGTAAACGCTTTCAGTTGCTATAATTTCTATATTTTCGAAGAAAATGTCCTATATTTTTATCACTAAAAGTGGCTGGGATACCTGTACTTATATTAATGCTGGCTTGTTAGTGCATTTAATCATACCCTCATTGTGTATTTAACAGTTATGAGTAAATGCTATTCATTTTACTGTACTTAATTAGAAATCATAAAGGACACGGTGGTGTTATTTAATAATAATAATAATAGCAGCGTGAGCTCTGCGAAACTCAGTTCGGTGTTATTTAATAAAGCATAACAAGTGGTAGAAAAAAAACTGCAACCTACCTGAGCTGGTGGTGGCTGTGAATGTGGATTTCCTTGTTGCTGAGGTGGCGGCAGAACGTGCATCGCATTGTGAACTGTAGGGATCAAGCCTGGCCTTGTTTGTCCGTTTTGCATGGGCATCTGATTGCCATAGACGGGTGGCGGCAGAGGAGGTGGGGTGCGGATTTGGGAAGTTACGGTCACAGGAGGGAGTGGATAGTAGTTCTGCGCTGGCATTGGAAAAGCAGCCTGATTGGGATAGGGAAAAGGTGCGGTCATGTAAGGATGTAGGGCATGATGAGGAAGAGATGACTGAAGAGGAAGATGCGCCTGAGTGTAATGTGGAGGGAAAGTTGGCATGTAGTTGTATGGTATTGATGGAGCAAATGTCATGCCGACAGAATTGGTGAGAGGTGGTGGTGGAAGGGAATACGGTATGGTGTGCGCCACGGTGACGGCCACTCCACCCACGCTGCTAACGGGTACTTGACTAAGTATTGCTAGCGGTTGTTGTCCGACCAAGCCTTCCTGTTGTGAATTGTGCCCGAAGGAGAGTGGTTCAATAGATATTCCGGTCCCGGCATTTATCTCTGGAGAGGAGGCTGCAGGTGCAGGAGGTCCTACCAATACTTCCGATAACGAGGCCACGCCTAGCAGTTCGCCGCCCAGAGGTACGGCGAAATCTGCACATTGCCCTACTGACGAACTGCCAGCCTGACCTTGTCCGGTCCCAGGCAAGGTTTCTTTATAGAGCTCGTACCATCTGCGTGACACATCGAACAGGACCTCTGGGTACACCCCACCACCTTTAGCAGCGCTTTCGACAGCCAAACAAGCCCGTTCTAGCATTTCGTTATTTTGCTCCTTGCACTGCATGATTGCTCGTTGTATCTCATTTGGATTTAATGCATGGGCTCGAGGCAAACAGGACAGTGCTAGCTCTGCCGCTGTTCTGACCATGCTCGGATCTCGCCCACGAGATGCTCTGTCGGCCAACGAGGCTACCTCAGGCGGAGTTAAGTGACCTTCCCACGTGTCAATCAGAAACGAAATTGCTGCACTGCCTATTTCGAGTGCTTGACCTGTTGAGGAAAAAGTACAATTTATAAGCTGTCATTCAGTTAACTAGTGTACATGTAAATTGGTGCAGGTGTCAGTTAGGATATAAATTGGCCTATAAATGTGTGAAATAAATAGAAGCGATAATATTTTAAGGGGGTCAGTTTCTTCATAACTGATACTGTGATGAGGGAGTAATGAAGGCTTACTTGTTATCCAAGAGACATGTGAAGAATATGTCCGTGATAACCAATTTGGAGAAACGCAATTATGTAGGCCTAAAGCATACAGGCCGATCTGGAATGCGCACATGTGAAGAGCCCTATGTGGTCCCCTGTGATTCTGATTTGCCGATGGTTGCGTGAATAGCGAGGTGCTGCTATTCCCGCCAGCTTTAGTGAGGACTGTCTTGGCCAGCTCAAACATGAAATGGGCCGATGCCTCGCTAGGCTGATTCGGAATGCTGGGATAATTGCGTTTACCCTTGAACCTTGAAAATAAAATATTCAGTTGTATGAGAATTTCAAGTCAATGTAATGACATCGCAAAAAACATGCTCGTGGATGTCCTACCTGGTAGTTTTCACGCATGGCGTCACACCCCGGACCATTGTGTCGCTACCGATAAGTGGGTGACAACGTGCAAAGGTAAAGTTAGGAGGAGGGCTAAAAATTAAAGAGTGTCAAAGCACGTAAAAAATCGCCCAAACATCGAAAAAAAGCACTGTGATTTTGAATACTTCTACATTTTATTGAACCAACCTTTCGTTCTCTCGACTTTTTCCTCGCCCAGTTTTGTCGCCAGAACTGCTAGATCCAAAAGAATCACTACTTTTGCCGCTGCTTCCACTGTCACTGCCAGGACCAGCTGGTTTCCCCCACCCAGTGCGCCGGATCAAAGTTGGAGAGTTGTCACTAGATGTTGTTTCTGGCGCGCTACTATCAATGCTTGCCATACCTAAATTTTGTATAAATGTTATCTCTATGCATGATTGGCAGAGACACTAGAAAAAGTTGGAAACACGTGCTTACCAGCAGAATGCTTCTTATGGGTTCGGAAATTTGTGCAGCGGAACTTTGCTTCCCATGCCTTATAATCTTCCTCCCATGTGGGGCTGGATGTGTCTTTTCTCTTATCATAAGCGCATCTAAACACATTTTTGCTGTGTAGTTTAAAAGAGCTTTTTTAATTTTATTTGTTGTAACAAATAAGCGATCGACATTTGTTCCAGATACCAAAGATCATACCTAGTGTGATGGCACATAGGTTCTTTTGCCCGTGCTCCATTACTCATATGGTTGGTTCGCATAGCACCCAAAGCAAGATTTGCAGTCGCACGTTCCATTTCTGGACTTGTTCCATCCTCTATGCAGCTTAAACCTACAACTAAATGGAAAATAACCGTCAAGAATAATGCACACATTATTTACCATTTGAAATTATGCCCACAAGTTGGTTTTACCTGCTCCTGGTGATGCACTACTGTTGCTTGATGACGAAAACGTTCCAGGTTTTCCTATGTCATCTGACTCGGAAGCACCATCTTTCTTGTTAACCGACTGATTTTTGTTGGCTGCCCCGTGATTAGGTGGGGCTTTTGTTGAATAGTAGGAGCTTAGCGTAGGTGCTTTATACATCTGATGAATTTCCTTGTCCAAAAGCTTATCCATAATCTGAATATTTAATTCAGGAATTTTAAGTTATACACATTTCTTGTTTGTTCCGTTTATGAAAGAAATTACAAAATTCGCAAATCTTGCCAAGCAGAATTGGAATACACGAGCTGGACAAACATGTTTTATGCATTTAGATTACGAGGATGCAAAATTGCTTGCTGGCATTTTTGAATTCTTGTATATTTTGCTTAAGCTTTTTTGAGGAAATTTTGAGTATAGCTATGTAGGATTTCTTGAATGTAAACTTTCAGATATCAATGGTTACCACTATAAATGCATGATCATATGATCCGCTACTTGCCTTGGCTAACTTTTCTTGATCATCTTTATAGTACACAAGAAGTGTAACTGCTAGATCGCCTCTGTGGCGCCGAGTCCCTTCACACAGAAGTGGATGGTCTGCTTCGGAAACATTAGTCTTAAGACCGATTGCTGCAACGGAAGCTTCGAATCCAAGTGCTTCATCCGTCGGTAGTCGGCATCCTGACTGTACTGCTCCACGGCCAGCTGTGCCTATTTGAACGATAGCAATTGCGTGACCTGCACTTTGATAGCGAGCACATAATAATTGTGAAGTCTTGCATCTTACCTGATAAACACAAGGCATCAAAGTTGAAACTGCACAAATTAAGTGGTAAGAGAGCATCTCCTCGTGACGTTAACTTTCCATCGCGAAGTTGTTCTGCCTTTTCCCTTATTACTTTTAGTTCAGCAGGACCCAATGGAATTCGCTTTAAGAATGCAACTAAATCAGATTCCTGGTTAGCTAATTTAACCTGTGGGCATTAATAAATATCATTAAGTGGCAATCAATCTTGTGAGGGAAATTAGTAGTATCAAATGTTTTTTGCATTGAAACTATGACTCGCCTCGAGTGCTTTAGTTGATGCTGGTGGTCTTGCCATTTCTAAACCGTACATCCCAACTTTAAAAGCCAAGTGATAATGCTCTGGATTTTCAGAAAGCACACTGCATAAGAAGGCAGCTTTGGCTAAAGTAGCACTAGCTAAGCAACTGATCTGGTGGCTGGCTGGATTCACTTTCTGGAGACAAGAAGCAAATGTTTTACTTTTAAAGGAAAATGCATTTAAAAATGACTTATTTTCAATTACTGACCTTCTTTCGTTTGCCTTTTGTTGGTGGTGGTGGTAATTCGATCATTAAATCTGGAGGATTAGCGAGAAGCTCCTCTGCTAATTTAACGGCTAATTTGCATGCTTCACGGGTGTGGCCGTGTGTGTGTAAAGCTTCTGCCCGAGCAAAAAGAATCTTTTCGTGAAAATATTAAATTAAAATCATTGACAAATTAATACTCTGTTAGGAGAAGTACATACTAACGTGCAAAACCCTCTCTTAAAAAAACGAATATATTTGGTCAATAGTAAGTTTGACAATGTATATATCAGGTTTTGAGTCCGTAGTTCTCAAACTTTTTGAAGTCGGAAAGCACTAAACTCTGACATCTTTTTGCGCATGAAACACTTACAATGCAGCATTTAAACCAGGGTCAGATACCACAAGTATAACTTTAAAACAAAAAAGTTTAATTGTTATTCATGTTTGCCAATTACAATACCATACAAAAATTATTTTACATTGTAGGCTATTAAAGTTTCTTTTGCAATAATTTTTTAATTATGTTTTTGATTTTTTCGTGAAACACGGATTGAGAACCACTGATTTAAGTAACTGATAATTTCAAAATTAATTTCAAGCAATGTGCTTTCAACAACTAAACATTTTTTTAAAAAAATGCTAAAGCGCATATTTGCATTGTTTCATTTAAATAGATTATTAGTTTCAACGCATTCTACATACCTCAATCGGATCTTCATTTCTCTTAATGCCAGCAAAAACATTACTGTCTTCAGTTTTCTTTTCTTTTGGCCTTTCTTGGGTTGTCACTTTGGCCTTGGGGTCATAGTAATATACTTGATATTCATCACTTGACAGTTGCGACTCTGAATGCTCAAACTTAATGGTGGCATCACGATTATCGGCATTTGTCCTGTTTGGAGTTGTTTTGTGTCCACTTTCTGGTGCACTAGACCAGTCTGAATCCTGATCGTCTGGTGAAGATTTGTCTTTTTCAACAAAATGGTCATTAGATGGCGGAGCAATGGGTTGAGAAGTCATTGCAGTGGAGGAGGAATTCACTCTCCTAACTGTGGATGATGAAGCTCCATCTTTTAAAGAGATGCTGCTGATTTGATTCATCAGTTTTAAGCCCTGTGCAATCTGTTGCCTATTGTGTCTTGCACAAGAGGAAACAAGATCCCCAACACGTGAATATCCCGAGAGTAGCATTGCCATTGGTAATGGGGCTATGGTCTCTTTGCGTGAAGTACACTTCATTATGAGAGGCGATGACGATGCTCCAGGATTCCCAAAATCCTCTTCAACTGAATCTGAATCGTGGGATCCCCCAGGGCCTTCGGGTTCATTCTCACAAAAGCCCTCGCTGCTGATTGAGCTCCGGTTGCCATCATTTGCTGTGCTGTTACTGATTTGTGGAGCCGAACTGAGGCGTGATTCGCGAGAGTGGCGTGGTGACACAATTCCTCTATGATCATGATGACTTTGTGATATGCCTACTGTCCTTGTTAATTTCATGCTGGGTGCAAGAGTTGAGCAGGGTATCATGGGATGCTCACAATTTAAAACTGCAGTAGATGAAGTGATTTCTCGAGAATGAGTTTCTTGCATTCTACTGCTGGAGCAATAAGGAAGATAATAACGTCTCGATATTCCTTCTGAAAACGTCACCCCTAGAATTGGGTAATCTTCCCAGTCCAACAAACAAGCTTCAATGGCAGATTTGAATCCTGAAAAGATCTCTATATCGGCCTTACGCACCCCGTTACCACTCCCAGGCGCTCCACCTCTTGCCTTGCACACTTTTTCAATGGTTTTCAAGTGCCAATCCTTTAATTTGTTGTTTAAAATCGCTCTCTCCTGAGGCGACAAAGCCGGATTAAGGGCTGCCAGTCTCCAAAGTATTACTATCTCATCGCATAAACTGGAACAAGCATGTTGCGAGGCATGTGAGTTGCTGTTAATTCCTCCTCGTCCCCCAGGGCCAACATTTCCATTGTGTAAAGAAACTTTGGTGTTAAACCACCACACGAGAATCTAATATAACATAAAAGGAAAGTTGGTAAACTTAAAAGCAGGCAAAAAATCTTAGAACTACCTGATAACACAGACATATTAAGTTAGAACTATTGACGACAGGCAGATGGCTATGTGTGAAGTAATTTTGAGTAGGAACTATGAATCCTAACCATCTAAGATCATCGAGTGTCCAGGCATGGGTAAGGATACTAAATGAAAAGCTCTATAACTACCCATTTTAAGGCAGAGATGACGAATAACGGGCAGTTACCCAGGACTGATGATGGTTGTATTTTTCATGTTTAATTGAATGGTTTAACTTAATAATGGTTTTACTTGCATGCATGATTAGCACAGAATTAAAAATACAAACTTTCCCTTCAGATGCAGCTAGCTAAAAATGAGGGCTTACCCCATTGATGCAAAAGCAAAATTTTTCCTTTAAAGTATACAAGTTCAATTTGGACATTCAAAAATACATCTAGTTATAGAAAGGAATTTTCTACCTGCTCGCAGGCAAGGCACTCTTCTGTTAACACGTCCAATAGGGGCACTGCATTGCGGTCATTCCGTCGATACATTTCCCTGACGATGGATAGCAAATTCCACATTCCTTCAGGCTCTCTGCCTCGCAGCGGACGCAGAAGGCTGGACCATTCTGCTGCTGCAGGAGGAGCAGATGATGACAAATAATTGACATCGCTGAAAACGATGGGTGATGGAACGCAAAATTTAATCAGAATTTTGCGAATATTCTCATGAAGTGTGGCATCGTCCAGACACCAAGTGGTTTGTTCATTTGCTGAAGCGCCTGCAGTGGGATCTGTCATAAATCAGTAGTGATTTTAGAATTCTCAAACTGTTTAGTACCGAAGATATGAAGCGATTTGTTCCTATCTTATAAACATCTATCGTATAAAATTCTTCTCACCTGGTGCACCACAAACAGTGTTAATTGCAGTCTGCTGGCATGAAAGCAATTCATCCAAGAGTCGTTGAGCAGTTGGCAATATTTGTTGAGGCAATTCACTAATGAGGTACTGAGCAAATTTTTGGAGTTGATCTCTATGAAGTCTGGATAACGACTCCGAGACAGGAGCCCGTAAGCACACCTGGTTGGACTGCTTGAGAAAAAAAAAGTTGGTATTCAACACAAACAAATATTTTAATGGAATGAGTGGAAAGGTAAATGACCTGGTGGATTCTGTGTAGACAAACTGACACCACGTGTGCGCACCACGATGCACTGCTGCTACAAGTGCAATTGCAAGAAGTGATGCGGCGACGGTCGAAAGTGACGGCCACATTGTAGGATCCCTTGGTTGGTGGTAATGACTGAGGTGGAACAACTGTAGCACTCAGATGGAATCCTAAAATTCGGAACACAGCTAGGTTATGAGATTGTTATAGAAGACCTGACAAAATGGGGAAATACATGTGTGTATATACATGTAGGCCCTATGTATAAATATATATCACTCGCCTATTTGAAGGGGGTCTTTGACCGCCCTGCCTTTAAAAAGATGTTCACCACGAAGGAATTCATCGGCACTTCCATTGGCCAAACACGAATACAACCTAAAGAATTACAAAATTTGAGAATGTAGCCTATGTCATGAAAAAAAAGTAAAATAAATGACCTCAAAATTTCACTCTTACCTAATGTCCTCTTCATTTTCTGGAAAGCTCCAACATGCAATCCGAAGTTGAAGCTGTTCTGGAACCGGGGGATATACATGCTCGACAACTTCGAATGGAATGTGACAAGCAACTTCTCGTGCTGCCAATTCCACCAGTGACATCACCTGTCCATCTAAAAAAATTAAATTGTCATTAGAGATCTGCAAAACGATGGCGTTGCAATTAGACTTTTCTTATTGGAAGATAAACTATAATGAATTACTCAATTTCACTTTGCACATTTTCTTTGAGATGGGGATTTGAATTATCTTTGTAATGTTCAGTATGCAAACAGAAGTGTTAACCTAAATCCCTATCCCTGAACGGAAATAATTTTTTTACTAGTACAGTGCTGTTTTCTTGCACACCAAAAAGGCAGTGTGCAGTAACAGCCTTCAATACCGGGGTGCAGCCGCACAGGACCCCTTCGTTTATACTCGCTTTATACTCGAACACCTCTAGCATAGCTTGCTCAAAACCATGCAAAATTCAAGCAACATAACAAGAAATTTTTAAAGTTCTAGTACGGACGTACTCAGAAAAAAAGAAATACTCATTTATAAAAATGATTTGACTTAGGCTATAGCTTACAGGAAAATGCTAGTGAGGCATATATGCAAAAAAATTGTACATTATGTGATAAAAGCATGATGGGCCTGGAAGTCCCTGATTTCCCTATAAGAGGGATGGGAAGTGGCCCTATAAAAACACAATACGTTTTGTCTAAACTTTTAATTGTCTAACCTTAAAACTGCATAAATTTCGAGAATTTGGGGCCATGCATTCATACATGTCCCACTATCAAAATTAATTTTTATAATTTTTAAGCATGCTCTGTCCTAAAAATCATGTTTTTATCACAAAATGCACAATTCTTGCTATTTCTGTGCGTTATGTGCCCCACTAATTGGAAAAGAAGAAAAAACTTGTTCACGATATGGAGAGCAAATTGAATTCATTGAATGCAGAAGTTGCATGCTCTGTAAAAAAAATGTCCCTCTTATATTTTTTAGTTATATGTAATTGTGAATTAAAATGTCACCTTTTAAAGAATTCCTAAAATTTAATCTAAAAAATTCCTAAATATTGAATTTTAGAAAGTGTTTGCCACCCTGGTTGGACCATTAATTTGAATCTTGTAATTATCCTTTGAGGGTCCCATAAAACAACAAAACTTCTAAAAATTAACTTTAAACTTTAAAAAAGTGTACAAATATTATTTGATAAACTGAGATACATTATACTTCTAAAAGTAATGGGTTTACTTTTAATTGTAAGTTTTAATAATCCTATTTTTTATATTTATAAAAAAAAATCCTATATTTTTAAAACGAAACTCCTGTAATTCTTATACATTGTTAAAGGTACATGTACGTTGTTGCTTGCCATCCTGCATGCAATACTAACACATGTACATGAATTTTCAGTTTTCATACAAGCCTATAACATTTTAGCGTATTTACATATGAAATGTTTAGAAACTTCCTTGCTCAGCTAGAGCTTCGTATAATGTATCTTTTACTGGATGGATGATCTCCCAGGATGAATTGATGACAATCTACAAAGACTGCAAAGACAATCCTGAAATAACTTCCCTTTTCTCGTCGTTTCTTAATTTATAATAGCATTAGACCCTTTGTGCATTGAATACTGCATTTGAATAAACTGGCAATTTCTATGTAATGGAAATTGGGCTAGCGCTAGCAGTCTGAAAATGGATATTGGGGTCCACTTAATTCCTACTATAGGTTGGACGAGGTCACGAAGCGCACTTATACATGTACATTTAACTTTAGTGAACCTATTTGTGGACACCAACTATTTACAGCAAATTTCGACTTGTGTCAAATAAGTCCCGAAATATCTGCCACTTATAAGGTTCTTGTCTTACCCAAGTATATTGGGTGGATGAAAGGACTAATAACCCAGGTGTTTGTCGACCAGCATGCTACCATCATGTGGGGCATGATGGTCCCACCAATGCTGGTTATGTGATGTATTGGAATCTGGTACCAGCATAAACCAACATGTTGGTTCCTACAAATACCAACATGTTACCCTCACGTTGGTTCCTACAAATACCAACATCTTACCATATCATGTTGGTATTGGTATGGTGGTGAATGTTGTTCAGCAAGTTGGTATGCATCATGAACTGTTGGTAAAATTTTGGATATTGCTGGTATGGTATGAACATG
>JAQGCC010003947.1:0-14124 GCA_034698905.1 Xestoiulus laeticollis
ATAGGCCCCGCCCTGCTTCACTTCTATCTGGTGGAGGCAATGGAGCACGGCCACTCCATATTATTCCTTCCTCCATGGTTACCAAGGTGGATAATATACTAAGTAGTATTGGATATGAATGTTACATAATACTGGCATGAGTGTTGTAAATCGACTTTAAAGCTTGTTCTTATGAGCCACCGTAACTAGTCCAAATTCAGTTTCAAATCGAGCCAAAAGATGGAGCTGATGGTTATAAAGCTGAGCTCTGATTGGCTATCTGGTTTTGGCGGGCTAGAAATGTTTCTCTGCTTCCCAGCCTTCCCGCTCGTTCCCTTGTCGGCAGTTCCATAATAGTGATAATACTTCCATTTTGCAGTTCTCATACTCAATTAGTGAATTTTGATAAAATTCTAAGTTGAAAATACTCCAACAAAGCACGTGTGGTGTGGAAAGTGTGCGATTTGTCCCATTCTAATTCTGGAATGGAAAATGGGAGTCCTAAATGTGGTAATTATACTTAATCCAACTTCTAACGCGTGCTCTTACAACAGTGCTATTGGATACTTGTGTAGCTGGTGAAGATTGCGCGTTGTTCGTGGGGGATTGCTGCACTTAATCATTATTTAAATAGTTAAAAATGCTTTTTAAATTGGTCATTAGCCGACAAACATCTATACCACATTTTCCTTACATATTTTATAGGTTAGTGATGCTCTATATGATGTTAAAGAAAACTTTTTCCAACTAGTCTTTGAACAAAGGTAGTTAAAGAGAACCCGATTTTTACACCCATCATAAAGTTAATAGGGCTTGTAAAAAAGTGCCAGCAGAAATAACATGCACTCTTGAGTATAGTTTCATTACTTTGCGTGTTAGTAAGTTTGTCAACAAATACATATTTAAAAAAGTAAATTGCTGTTTTATTATTTAAATTGGTAAGTTCGCGCAAACATGTGGTTCTCCTGTGCAAAATATGCTAATTATGACGTCATTATGACTAGTTTAGGATGCATGTAAGTGCCTTTTAATGGTTTGCTGCCTTTTTTTCAATTTACTTAAAAAGGTTTGCATACCAAAATAAGCCTTTTTTTCTAAATTATTTTTTTATTTAATTAAGGGAACTGATAGGATAAACTTTGAAGGATATACTGAATAACTTTGTATCAACCTTAAAATTAATCCTGTAAATTCTCCAAATGTCAAAACTTGTAAAAGAAACTTGAAGCTAGTCATAATGACGTTATAATTAATTAGCATATTTTGCACAGAACCACATGTTTGCGCGATGCTACATGCTAGGTCCTCGTGCATTACATTTGTTCCTAAAAGTTTCATAAATTAAATTAAAAAATAATTTAGAATACATGTACGCAACCCTCTTAAAAATAAATTCCTTGGCATCCCTGGTCAAAACCCTACGGAGAAATTCTAAGGTTTTTACTGTAACTCGACCTATGGTTAATACACTGCCTCCTCCTCACTGCCTGCTCAATGCGTCAAAAATGCATAGAGCGAATGGCCGGGTTTTAGTGTTTTAGATAGCCGCCACAGTGGCGCCACGTACGTTGACTAAAAATCTATAGGATTACAAGTGGATGGACGGGAAAAACAGTAATTTCTACTTAAAATATTCATATTTTTTAGCAACTTCGGTATGTAAAACAATGTTTTGCGTATAGGTGCAGAAGACCAATGAAGCTTTAGCTGCCATCAAAATTATGAACGTATTTCATAAAATTATTGCAGGTATTCAGGTATATACCTTTAAGTGAAATACATCTACTTGCTTATTTTAATATTATACAGCAAAATTCCTGATAAATAATTTTAACTTTTTATGAGCCCATACTGGGTGTACGTAATGAAAAGTTAAACCTGCTTCAAAAATAGTATTTCTGACATTATTAACTTTTGCCATGTCACAATGTCTTCCTTCTGCTGCTGCATTGGTGTCTTTCGATCATGACATGTTTTGCTTTGGACTTTGCACTTACTCCAGCCCTGGTAATAACAATTATTCAGACTGCAATTATTGTCTGCACTTGAATTTTTTGCTTATAAATATTTTATTCTCTATTCATTTTTTTGGCCAATTTACTCATCCAATAAATAAAATGCATCATGGAATACCACTGTTCTAACACATTTCACTAACTGAATAAATATCAAATCTGATACACTTTTTGAGTCTTACCTGTTGACGTTTTAATGTGGATCTACTCTATCAATTTTAACCAATGTTACAGAAGTTTAATATTTGGAGCTCACTTTTTTTTCCTCGGTTATTCTTGGATAATGACAAATCATCCCTAGTGGAAAATGAGTTATGTTTCGAGTTATCCTATAATATTAAAACGCATACGTGCCTTCTGTTTGTTATGTTCGCATTTCCACCCTTCCTGGCTTACAATACGAGCTCAACAAATCTACAGCATCGATACAGCTGTCGCCAATTTTTTCCGAACGTGTTAACGCAAGCCTACACGTTCGGATGGCCCGCCGGCTTACTGAAACACTTCTCCCATCTCACTGTAAAACTAAATATTGCGGCTGCCAGCTTACCTTTGAAAACATCGACCTAACGAGACTCCGTAGAAAACTGGGAACTATCCTGTAACTTGTTACGGAGTCTCGCAGGATTCGATGCGCCTCAAGCAGTTTTTTTCAAATTCCAAACGTCAAATAAAGCCTTTTTAGTGAGTGTTTTTAAATTAAAGGACATTTTATTCAACTCTTTTCCAATCATGTTGTCACGGCTGGGGTTTCCACCCGCTTGAAAAAGGGCTGAAAAAGCACCGTAGGTGCTCTAGGTGACACGGTTCTTGTTACTAGAGTTGCTTGAAAACTTGGTGAAACTTTAATCCTAGTGGCCTACGCAATTACGAGAATAACATCAAAATTTGAAACTACTCAAAACTGTAATGGTTAAATGCAAACCACCCACCTTGACTTGTGATTCGAATGAACAGATTGCGGCTGTTGATTTTCTGAATTTTCTGTCATAACATATATTGTCATCAGATTTATCAATCTAGTTTATTCTAGTAACGCATTGGCGGCAACGTAAAAGTAGCCAACGTAAGTGGCTCCCCCTACATTTTTCGAGAACTACGTTTCCAGTGCCACAAAAATAGGCTCATTGAGGAGGAGGCAGTGGTTAATAGAATGATAGAAACCAATAAGACATAAAATTTCTTTGTTGTTTTCTAAGGATTTTAAAACCAGGGCTATTCCCACAACTTAAAATATTAAAAGGTCAGGTTTAGTTAGCTCAACTTAAATGTGCAGTAATCCTCAAACCATATTTGCAGAAATTAGAAACATATTGAATTTTTATCCAGTTATGAAATTGGATTATAGGCCTATAAACAAATGTAATAGCACTGTAGATGAATATTCTGTTAAATTTACAATTAAGAATGTTAGGTTATTTCTGAAAGTTGTTTTTGTTTAGTGATGGAAGCAACAAAACGAGACTCGCCATCCTCTGGTCAACCTGCGAAACGCTTAAAACAAGGTATGTCAACTGGTTTTACAAATTCCAGGCTGTTGCTCATTGTCATAACTAAGAAAATAATTTTCTGGCATTTACAGCTTGTCTAAAGTTTAAGAATGTTGGTGTTCGAAGCATTAGCAATTGCTCTCCCCAAAAAATTGCAAGAAAGAGGCCATTATCTTGTTCAGAAGAGGATGTGAAAAATACCAGCAAATGTGAAACTGAAGATGCCGTTCAGAATGCTCGGAACAGCAAAACCTTAGGGATATGTAAGGAAAATCAAGGACCACCCAGATCAAAAAATAAAACGGAAACGTTTAAGAAGAACAAAATTAACAAAAAACAAACAACGGAATTGAAGTCTGCAGATTCCGCATCATCAAAAAATGATGAGCAACTTATGCTTGTGGATATATCTTTGGACTCTGGTGATGAAATAGAAAGTGACTCCATAAATGTAAAACGGCACGAAGATGTAGGAAGCGATCCAACCATAATTACTTTGGATGTGGAGGATGATAATGTAAGTGTATCATTTGTTAATTATTTTACTAATGTTGGCTTTGTAGTTAATCTGATTTGATTCAGTTATGGGATTTGTTAATCTTTAAATATCTGCATATAAGCTTACTGTGAATGTTTTGTGAATATGAAAAAAGGATTTTAATTATATTCAATTTTGTTAAAGATTGAAAAGGAACAATTGTCAACGGACAACGTTGAAAATGTTATGTGCCCTCCTAATACCTCTAACAAAAAAATCAAAAAGCGACCAGTGAGTCCCAAGTGTAAAAAAGACGTCACGGTCGAAAGATGCATTGAACATGTAGTTTTAAATACCTCGAGTGAAAATAATAAGACTGTTGCTGGTGTGAATGAGGAATCTGTCCGGTCTGGTGAATCGTCTAATACTTCATTCTCCCATTCTGATCACATCGATGAATGCATCGAATCTGTAATTAAAAGCTCGCCAAGCCGAGAATATGATAGTACTTCTGCCAAGGAAGGTACAACACGGGAAAACGAACCTGTTCGTAAAAAGGTTGGTAAAATGAGAACATAAGCTTGACAATTTTCAAGATGGCCACTGAAACCGGTCTACATTTTGTATTTTGTTAGAAACTCACAAAAGTTGCAAGAAGTGCAAGCGAAATATTGGCAAAAGAACTAGAAAAACAAGAAAAGGTAATTGCAAGCTAAATGCTGTTGCTAACTTGGTCCCTAAAATTCGCATAAATATTTATACCATTTTTTGTGTGCAATTACTTAGCTCAAAATTCAACTCGAAACTGCAAAGCTCCGAGCTGAATTAAAAAAGCAAAGAGACGAGGCAAAACAGCAACGTGAAAAAGAGAAAGCAGAAGCATTAGCTAAAAAAAAGAAAGACGAATTGGAGAAGCTAGAACGGATGCAACTGAAGGATGAAGAGCGAAAAAAGAAAGAGGAGGCTCTCCAGTAGGCATTTTGTATATTCGATATTTATCTATATGCGTTTTTGCATATTTTCCCATCCCATTTGGCTATGTGCTTTGTTTTGACTTGTTGATTGAGAAAATCTTTTTTTTTTAATTCTTCAAGGGCTAAATCTGAAGAGAAGCTTAGGAAGGCTAAAGAAAAGCAAGAGAGAGATGACGAGAAAAGAAAAGCAGAAGAAGAACAACAAAGAAAGAAAAATAAAGTGAAAGCAGCATTTGTTAGTTTCTTCGTCAAGAAAGATCCTGGTCAACCAATCTTGGAGGTATACTTTTTATAGAAGGGGTTAATTTTGCCGTTGCTCTAGTGACATCTTAACCTGAGGCAAGCATATCCCAGCATACTATATTTTTGATGTCGTCCTATATTTTCATTAACTTTTGTACAGGATTGTTATAACCCGGGTGACAAACAAGCCCTGAAAGTCCTAAAATAGTCCTAAATATTCCTAAAAGTCTTAAATACTCCTAAAAGTTCTCAATAATCCTAAAGAAGTCCTAAATATTCCTAAAAAAGTCCTAAATACCCTCTGAATAATTGTCTAATTATTATAAAAATTGTTTCAAAAGTAGCGAATTAAAAATAAAATTCTATAGTATACATTTAAAGTCACCTTTAACTTTTAACAAGTCCTAAAATTAAATCTAAAAAAGCCCTAAAAGGTCCTGAAATTTACTATAAAAGTCTTAAAAAGTCCTAAATATTAAATATGAAAAAGTATTTGCCATCCTGAGCTATAAATCCTATATTTTCGAAGATGTCCTATATTTTCGAAGAAAATGCCCTATATTTTCAAAGAAAATGTCCTTTAATTCCTATATTTTCAGCGCTAAAAGTGGCTGGTATACCTGCTACGGACTAGATAGATTTAAGGGGGGAATGTTGGACCTCGAAACACTCAGGTTTAGTTACAAAAAAGAGCGTTTATATTTTTAGCCGGAAAGTGTTGTCGCTGATAACATACAGCAGGCACCGTTACACCGAAACTACAGAAGCAATACCACTGAACTCGTCCAGGAGTTAGATCTTGCTTTAAAATCCCAGGTGAAATATTAGTTTGTTTAATATGACATTAATTAGCCAAGCTTACATAAATATGCATATTCGTTTATACATTTTGATATTGATATATTGTTCATTTCAATCATTTGTTTAAATCAAACCAGACCTGTGCTATCTTGTACTTGGAGCAATTAAAGAAGAAGGAAATTGTTCCCGGTAGATCTCGAAAACTATCGCCTGTTGTTGACAAAGATGTGGAGATAATTGAATGTAACGATGAAGTTGAACGTCGCAGAAAGGGAGTGTGCAAAGCGAAATTGCTGCAGTTTTCCGAAAACGTTCGACCGCCTTATTGGGGAACCTGGCGCAAGCGAAGTAAATCTATTACAGCTAGGACTCCGTTTGGCAAGGATGAAGTAGGAACCTATATTCTGTCTATGAGAAATATAAATACTTACACGAATGCTTACGTTAACATTTTTTTTTTCTAGAAATGTTTTGATTATGAAGTAGACAGTGAGGCAGAATGGGAGGAGGAAGAACCAGGCGAGAGTTTGTCCAATTCAGAAGTAAATGCACTTAATATAAATGCTGTTTGGATTAATATCGACCAGACAGTGTGTCTTATTCAGTTTCGGTATTATTAATTTAAAGGGTGAAAAAGAAAGCGAAGATGACTATGAAGTTGACAACGAGTTTTTTGTCCCCCATGGATACTTGTCAGAAGAAGAAGACCAAGATGGTGCAGAAATGGTATGTACGATTTTTAGTTTTATCGTTTGAATTGTGAGGCGAAAATTGAAATTACTAAAAATTGTTATTTAACAGTCGCCTGCCGATTTCACGGAGCAGCTAAAACTCAAACAAAAAGAATTTGATATCGAGAGAAAGCGAAAGTGTCAGCAATTGAAGCCAACTTTATTAGGGTGTTTTTGGATGGTCGATAATCAGTCAGGTATGCCACACTTATTTTAATTTTATAAAAAAGTCATATTGTAAATACTTAGGGCCGGTTGCACCAACAAAGGTTAAGAATAACCTAGGGTTAACCTGCTTTATAACACTAAATTAACCCACCATTGCATTGCACACGCGTGGTTTAGGGAAAAAGGAAAAGAAAGGTTAACCAAGCAAGTAGGCAGGGTTAATCTCAGGCTAATATTCTAAATTAAACAGGCCATTTTGTTTTCTGCATGGTTAAACATGGTGTCCATAACCCTGAGTAATTTTATCAAGTATTAATTGAAGTTATATTTTAACCCGAGGTTAGTAAACCTTAGATTTTCACCTTAGTTGGTGCAACCAGCCCTTAAATGGCAAAATTTAAAATGTGTGCCTTTTTATCAAATGTTGAATACTGTAAAACCTGTGACTAGCGAGCCTCAAAATAGCAATAACTCAGTTGGCACTTAATTGATTTTATACAGTACATATCCATCAAAATTTCATTGAAGTAGCGCATACCTACGAATAGCAAAACTTTCGGTTTAGTCCCTGTGTTTTGTGCTATTCACGAGTTTTTGTGTACAGCGAAACCTGTAAATAGCGTCCTTCTATATAGAGCACTATTTGGAAGTAGCGAACGCTTACAGTCGGTACGGGGGTATGGTCATCACTTTAGCTGAACCTGTAAATGGCACTTCCTCAAAGTAGCGCACCTTCTGGTACTGTCCCAATAAAGTGCGCTATTCACAGATTTCACTGTGTTATATAAAATTAGTTTTAAGCTACATGTGTGATCTTGAATTCTAGGAAACGAAAAAGTAATCAAGGTGTTGGAGGAATATTCGGCAGTGTTGTTGACAGTTGGTTCAATAGACACGCGATATAGCAATTGGAAAACTGCCTCTTTGAATTTGCCAGAGAAAACGCCATCACCAACGTCTAACGTGGAAAGCAGCCCACCCTCTTCTCAAATTAAGTTTGAGAAATCAATAATTCAGCGTCTCCATTGTACACCAAAATCTGCAAAACCTGTGAAGTGTAAAACTATTTGCGATTTGCCAGTCATAGATTTAACAGATGATGAATCATCCATCAAACCGTTGACACCTGGCAATGGGTGACTCAATGAATGTTAACCTTAATGGACTAGGAAGTGAACACTATATTTTTAAATTCCAAATGCTTCACTGCCACTTAACATGTTCATTGAACAAGCACTGTCATATATAATTTGTGCTGATCATCAGATTGCCATTTTGGGCATAGTGATCGTTCTCACCTGTTAAACCGTTGCTAAATGTTCTGCACTTTTTTTTGCCATAAATCTCTTTGGTGTAAAGTTTGAAGTGTTAATGAACACCTGTAGGCCAATGCATAAAAGAATTAAGAATGCAAGATATTATATGAATGACGGAATTTTTCCACTCCGTTTTATTATTTCCATGCAAACATAAGTATTGAAAGATTGGATGTGTATGTTGTCCCGAGAAGAATAAAACGTTTCAATAATTGAAGGAGCATAATAAGGCTTCTTGCTGTGAAATTGAGATGATAGGGTAGAATAGATCAAAATAAGGTAATAATTTAATTAACTTGTGTGGGATGAGTGTAATTTTGGGTAAGCTGTTGTCTGAAGTGTGGCTTTGCAGTCGCATTTTTAGGTAAGATTGACGAGTTTATTAACTTGAGGAACCTAAGGGATAACCAATAATTTTCTTTATTTTCTGTATTCTTAGAAATGTTGCAACTTAACGGCGTGATTGAACAGTCTTATTTGCTTTGTAAAGGTCTTGACTCCTTACTACCACATTTTAAAGAGATAATAAGGTGAGAAAAATATCAAATGGGGAAGTGGGTCATATTTATAGAATGCTTATTTTTATCTTATCTTGCGAAAAGCCTCGAATAGTGTTGTAACAAATTTTGTTCCAACGTTTCTGTGTTTTGAAGCTTACAAGCTTAAAAACTAATTTTTATGATGATTACTAAATCCATTATACCCAGGTTCGAAGTCTGAATCCTGATTATTATTTGCATTCTGATAAAGTGGTTACATTTCTTTCCATAAACCGATTCTACGAATATTTTTATAATTGGATCATTTGCATTTGCAGACATTCGAAATTGTCATTGGGGTTTATTTTTGAAAATATGGTAAGTTGAAGCTTTTTTCTCATGTTGTAAATAATAGCATAAGGTATTTTGATCTCATTCATTTTAATGTAATTTTCTGAAAAATTGCGCTACTATGTCTGGAGAATCTTTAGTACAAATCTTATAACCTCATTTATGTGATGATTGCAAAATCCATTATACCCAGGTTCGAAGTCTGAATCCTGATTATTATTTGCATTCTGACAAAATATATACATTTCTTTCCATAAACCGAGTCTATGAATATTTTATAATTAAATCATTTGTATTTGCAGACATTCGAATTGTTCATCTGGGTTCATTTGTGAAAAATATGGTAAGCTGTAGCTTTCTTCTAATATCTTAATCTTAAATTGTATTATAAGATATCTTGATCAAATTCACTTTCTTTTCTGAAAAATTATGCTTCTAAGTCATTTTTGTGATGATTGCTAAATCCATTATACCCAGGTTCGAAGTCTGAATCCTGATTATTATTTGCATTCTGATAAAGTTTATGCATTCCTTTCTTTAACCTAATTTTATGATTATTTTGGTAACTATATCTCATTTATGTTTTCAGAAATTAAAAATGGTCATCTGGATTCATTTGTGTTATGGAAAAATGGTAAGCCGGAGCTTTTCTCTGTTGTCTTGAGGTTAAACTTGGATGTAAGATGAAAAATGTCCGACGATACTGATTGCAAATGTTGAAATCAATCGATTTGAACATAAAACCTGATACAAATTTTTTGCATCCTTAAACAGTGGAAATCTTAGAACATGTGTGTAATTTGTTTTTACTGATATTATTATAGTTTGAAAACCCTCATTATGAAAGTTCTTTGGATGGCTTATCGATGATTGCACTACAATACCCACCTTTTGGTTGTGCAGAAACATTTATGAAGTATCTTGAAAAACGGTAAGTTCGGCTTTTTTTGTGATTGAAATAAAAGCGGAATAATCATGATGATAATTGTCCGACGATACTGATTGCTAATGTTGAAAACAATTGATTTGCACAAAAATTCTGATGCCTAATTACTTCTTTTAATGGTGGAATGTTTTGTTTTGTTTGCTTAATTAGTTTTTTTTTTCTGTTTTACAATAGGAAACTTTACATTAATTGATACTATTATCGATTTAGTACTACATGTGGAAACATAGCAATGTCTTAAAAATGGTAAGCTTCAATTTTTTCATGCCATATAAACTAAGCCGAAATAATCATGATGATAATAGTCCGACGATACTGATTGTTAATGTTGAAAACGATTGATTTGCACAAAGATTCTGATGCTCGTTGTTGACATCTTTTAGTCGTAATGTTTGTTTGCATTTTCTTGATTCGTTTTTTTTTTCTTGTTTTATCATAGAAAACTCCGCATTAATTTGTCCACCAACATTTAAAATGACTGCAATTTCTTGAATAGTGGTAAGCTTCAGCTTTTTTTTTTATGGAAATTAAAACGAGATAATCATGATGATAATTGTCCGACGATACTGATTCTTAATGTTGAAAACAATTGATTTGCACAAAAATTCTGATGCCCATTGTTTACATCTTCTAGTCGTGGAATTTGTTTGCATTTTCTTAATTCGTTTTTCTTGTTTTATCATAAAGGAAGCTTCATTGATCAGTCAACCAACACACGAGAAAACTGCAAATTATTGATTAGTGGTAAGCTTATTAAACTTTTTCTTGCAGGGGATAGATTAAAACGAGATGAACATGATGATAATTGTCCGACGATACTGAATTTTAATGTTGAAAATAATTGATTTGCACAAAAATACTGATGCCGGTTGTTTACATGTTTTAATGGTGGCATTTTTTATTTGTTTGTTTAATTAGTTTTTTTTCCTGTTTTACCGTAGAAAGCTTTGCAATAATTTCCCAACCAACACTTCTTATCCTATACTACATGCGGAAACATAGCAATGTCTTGAAAACGTAAGCTTGAACTTTTGCATGTAACATCAACTAAAACGAAATAATCATGATGATAATTGTCCGACGATACTGATTCTTAATGTTGAAAACAATTGATTTGCACAAAAATTCTGATGCCCATTGTTTACATTTTCTAGTTGTGGAATTTGTTTGCATTTTCTTAATTCGTTTTTATTGTTTTACCATAGGAAGCTTTATTTATCTGTTAACCAACACATGAGAAAACTGCAAATTCTTGATTAGTGGTAAGCTTATTAAACGTTTTCTTACAGGGGATAGATTAAAACGAGATGAACATGATGATAATTGTCCGACGATACTGATTTCTAATGTTGAAAACAATTGATTTGCACAAAAATACTGATGCCCATTGTTTATATATGCTTAATGTAATGGTCGAATTTTTTTGCATTTGTATAATTTTTGTTTCTGTTTTTAATCGTAGAAAATTCCACATTAAGGAAACTATGAATAGTTCTCCAACCATTGAGAAACGGGAATGTCTTTAAAACTGGTAAGCTGCAGCTTTTTTACATCACATAGAGTAAGACAAAATGAGATAATCATGATGATAATTGTCCGACGATACTGAATGCAAATGTTGAAAACAATTGATTTGCACAAAAGTACTGATGCCCATTCTTTATATCTATTAACTGTAGGCATGTTTTTGCATTTTTATAATTTATTTTTATTCTTTTTTTTTGTCATAGGAAAATCCAAATAATTGTAGCTCATTATTTCTCATTATGTGAAAAGAGACATTCAAACGATTTGGTTTTACATGCTGAGACAATGATGGGAATATCTTGAAAAATGGTAAGTTGCAACTTGCTTGCATGGCAGAGACTAAAACGATTTAATGATGAAATTTGTCCGACGATACTGATTAGTAATGTTGAAATCAATTGATTTGCACAAAAATACTGATGTTCTTTGTAAAAGTTTGTAACAGTTCATTCATTTTTCCATTGCTTAATTATTTTTATTCCCGTTTAACCATAGGAAAATCAACGTGACATTTTCGCTGATGGTCCATAACACCGTAAAGAAAAAAATATGCTCACAAACGTGGCATATTTTGAAAAATGGTAAGCCTAATATTTCACGTTCCTGAGAATGAAACAAGATGATCATGATGATAATTGTCCGACGATACTGATTGCTGTTATGTTGAAAACAATTGATTTGCACAAAAATACTGATACTCATTACTTGCATCTTTTAACAGCTAACATGATTTTGCGTTTGCATAATTTGTTTTTATTCTTATTTTTACAGAAGGAAAGTCCTACCTTAAAGGGCAGAATGCATTTGATTTGATTCTATGTGTGGTAACAAGAAAATCGCTTGGTAAATGGTAAGTTGTGGATTTTTTCATATTTCAAGATAAAGATGAATGACTATGATGATAATTGTCCGACGATACTGATTACTAATGTTGAAAACAATTGATTTGCACAAAAATACTGATATTCATTGTTCTAAAAATATAACATTTGAAAACTTTTTTGCATATGAATAATTTGTACTGTTTTGCCATAGAAAAATCCATTCTAAGGAGACTGACTATTTTGCCAACCATTACTATGATGTGATTCTATATGCGGAGTCTTAAAAACGGTAAGTTGAAACTTTTACGCATGATCAAGAATAAAACTAAATAATCATGATGATAATTGTCCGACGATACTGATTGCTAATGTTGAAAACAATTGATTTGCACAAAAAAAAACTGATGCTCATTGTGTACATATTTTAGCTTTTTTATTTTTTTTTTGCATTTTCATAATGTTTTTTTCTCTAAATTTACTATAGCCACTTATCATGATGTTCTGTGGATAGTTTGTCAACCAACGCCATGAAAAGAGGAACCGTTTTTTTGTGCGTTCAAATATTTGTGGCAGTGATGTGATTTCAATAAATGCATTACATTAAAATTAACATAGTCTTGTGTTGTATATATGTGAAAATCATATTTGTTTAGCTTCAGTTATTATAAGTTGATGTACATGTAGCTGTTGTTGAAATGCCACTTATAATTATTCACTTTACCACTATGGAATGTGAAATAAAAATAAAGGCTAATTTCACTAAAAAAAATTTCAAAGTGAGCATATAAAATCTGCTCTTCTAAAATATTTTCAGGGTTGCCACTGACCTGAAAAGTCAGGCAAGACGGTTTTGAAATATCGGCGGCAACCCTGCATGTATTTTTCTCATATCATCGCTCTCAGTCTAAAAACAAAATCAGAAATCCTAAATTTTAGAACATCTACCCTTTGCCTCTCGAAAATTGTTATTTCTCTAAAAAAACAACCCTTTTACATGTACTGTATGTCTAAATATGATCATACAGTTTATCATTTATCTTAACAAAGGTCGACTTATTTTTATAAAAGAGTGCATCAAGACCTTTCCTGATAGACGTTTATATACCGTAATGCTTTTATTTCCTTTATCTTAAATTGTTAAATATTTTAGCAGGCTAGCTGTCACGGAACAGTGGCTCAAATTCGCGTAACTCGTGATTTCACAAGCTTTAATTTTCCCGAAACTGGCTCGAATAAACGTCAGCTGTCAAGAGACAGGCTTGTTTGACACGCCGTAAATCAGGTTTAAAACCAAGCTTGGGAATCCAAATTGTGCTGTGTCGCGGTTTAACACGTGCTATCGAGATGCAACATGCACACTGCTTGCTGTCTTTATTTAATATGCCATTGTTTTGAGGCTGGACTCAACGTGTCAATTAAGTACAAATCTGTGGCGTGAGAGAATCTGAAAGATGGCATTTCTGCCATCTCTACAAATGTTAATATGCTGAAATTCCAATGGATCGATGGAAAGTGCTAATTAAGGCATTTCCAACGGGTTTCACATTTATTGCGCAATTCTGAATAATTTGGTTTTAGATGTCATTTGATAGGCGAGGTAAGGTGCAAAGTGCGGAATGTGCCAGTCACGTGTCAGATGAAAATGTAAATAATAAGGGACAAAGTTCGTATTGTTTCCGGTTTTTTTGCTTTCAGTCTATAAATTTGCTTTACGCGTGAAAGGTAAAGTTTATTTGATGAAGAAGTGAAGATTGAAAGTTTGCAAAATGTGATTTAACGCTTATACTGATCTACATTTTAAT
>JAQGCC010003948.1:0-14122 GCA_034698905.1 Xestoiulus laeticollis
AGCAGACATTCTCAAAATTTAGGGGGGAAACAAGACTTTATCCACACTGTATATTACGTTTCTAACAAGTTTTTCAAAATTAATCATTCCAAATGAATAAGCGTTGCTTGTTTCGTTGCTTCATGAAGGCATACTTCAGTAAAATAAGCATTCCTCGGTGTAGTAATGCTTCACCAAGTAAGGCTTTATGAATACTTGCGGCCAACAAGTAGTGCTTATGATATAAGTAAGTACTTCATGAAGTACTGCTTATTTGTGAATTCAAGCCTCAACTATGAATTCCGGCCTAAAAATGAAGTGATTGGATGTAGACTCCTAATAATTGGATTATTATGAATATTGATATGATTGGATGATGACCGTTGGCTTACCCAAGTACTCTTTGAGTGTTTAATTTCTAATAATAATAAAAGCCTTTCATTCTTCAATACAAATTTAGCATACACAGATATGGCTTGCCTGTACTTTTTTGGTTATTTTAAATTTATTTAAATAGCGTTTGTTAAAACTTTCTCAAATTTTGTAGTTTGTTTTATTAAAATGAAACCAAATGCATATTTCCTTTTATAACTAATGCAATTATTTTCAGAGTTATTCTTAAAAAAGTGCTTTTGCAAATATTTTTGTACCACGATATATTGCGCAGCCTACATGCACATAATGTATATTTGCAAATCGATAATCAATCTGCAGTGCTGATCGATATTGAAGGTTCGCTAATAATCGATGCGCAAGGTAATAACTTTAATAACCCTTAAATAATTTAAGCTACCATAATTTATTTAGTATGAAATTGACCAATTTTCAAAAAAATCCACTCTCACGGCAATTAGGTGCTCACTAAAGCTGCACCCTGTAGTGAGGGTGAGGCTTTTGGCCTACTTTGTGTTAAAATAATCGTTTTAATATATACAAATTTATTTGTATATAAATTTTAAAATATGATAAAAAAACAGAAAAATGCATGTTTTAAGTTCAAAATAATTGATGTGACATAATTAATGTCAAATATGGACAGGAAAATACATCTATATTTTGCACAGGTTTTCAAGATTTATATCGTTTATAACAGGGGTTCCCAATCTTTTTCAGCCCGCGGGCACTTACAAGTTTAGTATTTTGTCACGGCGCCCTATACTTTAGTAAACTATTTGGAATAGATATATAGTGACTATATATATATATTTTATAGTCGAAAGAAATAGGTACCTACAATATTAGTAGTTAGTTAGATAGGCACAAAAATTAAAACATCCACAATATGAAATTGAGTTTTATTATATTTATAAGAATAGACTCCTGGTTTATTAAGAAATTTTATAATTGGGACCTCATTTGTAGGAAATTAGTTGTTTGCAACGATATTTGGTGATTTCAATAATGCTTTGCTTTATGTTATGTTCAGTTGCCTTAATTAGAATTGCTCTTATATTATTATAGACAAGAATGCAGTGTCTTACTCCGAACCCGCACGCCAACTACAGAAGTGTTCCTGAGGCCCTCTACAAGATGGTCCGCTATGAGGGAGTTCTGAGGCCTGTCCGTGGCATGATCGCTGTCGTTGGAGGAGCCGGGCCGGCACATGCCCTCTACTTCTCGTGCTACGAACATATGAAACGAATTTTGTGTGGCTCTCGTTCAGGACACCACCATTTGGCTCATGGCAAGTATAAACTGTTTATAGGCCCATTCACCATTGCCAGAAGCACGGCGCGGCGTGATAGCGAATGACGTCAAACGATAGCGAAAAAATGACCCTCCAGTTCAAAATTAAAAATGACGTGCACGCGGCGCTATAGTTTTAAACAGCCAATCACAGTGCAATACATCCACAAATAAAGGCGCCAAAGAGCGCGTACATCTGTTTACACCTATACAACAATAATAACAGTAAAAATAACATACCTATATATAAACACTTGCATTTGGTTTTCTGAATGTACTCCCATGGATACGATTCTGAATGAATTCTATGCCATTTTGCGAATTACGCTTGGTGTTTGCCGAAAATAGCCAACAAATGGCAGCACACGGCAAGAGGCGTGTCAAAAACAGCCAATCACAGCACTAAAACAGCAAGCGGTAAACGACAAAGTTGACTAGCTTTCTACTTTGCCGCAGACCGCTTTTTTTGACGTCACTAAACACCGCCCATGTTGTGTTGCGCATGCCCAATCTGTACGAGCGGTGCGGCACAATTTTTGGCAATTGTGAATGGACCTTAAGGTCCAACTTAAGGTAAAACTTAAGAACTTCTACGTCACACTTCATTCTCAACCCGATTTATAACATATAATAGTTTTCACTTGAAAAGACTGCGCTCACCCGTAGTTCCTTATTGTTCAAAATCCAACCATCGCTTTTTTATTGTAATTTTTAAGTCAACGGATTCTGTCAAATAGTGTTTAAAAAAATATTTTGTTCTTTTCTTTGTTTTTTTGATGTTGCTGCTTCTTAAGCACTTAATTTTTCTCAGCGAAACTAGTCTTCGATTAACCGTCAGTTTCTGTCGCCTGCGATGCATAAAAGATGCAATTTTCAATTTTTCTGCTGCATGGGATGATTAAGTATCAGTTCTTAAAAATAGGTTTAATAAGCTCTGGCCTGAAGCTAATGATGGCTAAACTAAGGATACATTGCCACTCAGAAAGCACGAGCCTCGAAGAAATAACAGAAAATGACAGACTATTTTAATATTCAAGGTCCCAACACCAATGGTTAATCGAAGTGTTACTGCATTGTATGTACAGTGTATACACCACAGTAGATTTGGATAGGCCTATTTGCAAAATTTCTAACAAAATATTTTCCATTAACAGATAGAAGATATCTTGCGATTTTTAAAGACTGAATTGAACCTCTTTAAAACAACAAAAAATATATAAATTCAAAATGCTGCATATATACATTAGTAATCGAGAGTTTCGTGTCGTCTGCCCTGACCGTGTTTTAATTCACGGTTTTATAATCATGGTTCGTACAGGTCCATGAAAGGCCTTGAAGTGCTTACTTTTGCTTACAGAAATTTCAAGGCCTTGAAGTGCTTACTTTTGCTTACAGAAATTTCAAGGCCTTGAAAAGTGCTTACTTTTTTTAAATCGGTGAAAGGGCTTGAAAAGTCCTTACTTTTGGAAATTCTGATGATTAATTACAAGAGAGGGTGGAGGGCGTGGAAAATTCCCGGGATCATGGGATTTCAGGGGGCTGGCCAGCAATATATTTTAACTAATTTTTTCTTGATTTTGATTGTTTTTGTTATATTTTTCAATTTTTTTCCCATTTTTCTCCTACATTTGCCCAGTTTTTTCTTGTCTTTTTCCTGTTTTCCTCGTGCATTTGTCATGTTTTTCTGGAAATTTTTTCATTATTTTTCTGTAGTTTTCTTTTATTTATTGAGTAATTTCATTTACTTGTTAGTTGATTTTTTTCTTCTTATTTTTACTTGTATTTCTCCTATTTCTTCTTATTTTCACTTGTATTTCTCCTATTTCTACATTTTTTTATCAAGATTTTCCATGTTTTTACCTATACTTTTCAAAACACCTGTAAAACATTCTTTTGAAAACCAAAAAATAAATATGAGATCAATCGAAAAAAAAATTAACACAAACGGGAGAAATATAAAAAAAATAGAATAACACAAAAATAAAGCAAATGCTTTGAGAAGAATGGGAAAAATGCGTTAAATACGGTCAAAATACTCTTTTAGCACGAGAAAATGTGAAAATTATGTTAGAATTTATCAGAATATTTGTTTGAGGCCCAGTAACAATCTTTACTAAGAGCTCGGATTTGTCTCTCTGTGCCTCTTCCATCAACACCATTTCTCAAGTGGTCCTTACGTTTTTTTACAGCACTCTTGAAAAGTCCTTACTTTCTGGATTTGAAAACCTGTACGAACACTGTATAATGTTTGTTATCAGATTGCTTGATGCCGTGATAATTCATCTAAAAATTGACCACAACCATGAACATTCCTCTTGTAAAAACTCTGCTTATTAATTTTCTATTCTTTCCCCAACCTTGTATATTTGGCCCAATAGATGGGGATGGTCGTTCGATAAAGGCTTAGAGAGCTTGACACACCTTGATAGATAATTTATACACAAACTTACATGTCTAGGCTACATAACAATAGTACAGTGTAGTAGCATTATAAACATGTAATTATAGTGTTGCAACTGGTCAGCTTTTTTTGAGGTTCGAAATGAATAGCCTTGGCTATGAAGCCGTTTCATTCACTGTTTATTGCAGTTTAATGATCAATATAAGCATGATATATATTATGTGCTATTATTATAAGACGTCTTAGTGCGATTGGTAAAAACTCATGAATTTGTTCGCTTTTGTTTTCCAGGAGCATCCGGATGTTTGGCAACGGTTTTACATGACTCCATCATGGGACCAGCCGACGGTGAATATATTTTTATGCAAAATTTATGGAAATGGCAAATAAGGATCTGGTAGATGTAATGTAGGAAAAAATGATAGAAATTAATAGGCAATTATTTTTATATTAATTCTGAATTTTATTTCTTTCAATCCTGATTGTTTAGTGGAAAGTTTTTTTATTGGAATGAGCTTAAAAAATTAAATATTCAATTCAATCCAGTTCAATACCCTACAGTCAGAAAGCAAATGCCTTGTGGTATTGTAACTAACCTCCCTTAATCGACAAAAATCCCCAAAAAGCGGCCCCGACCTTATACTCTAACCCTTAAAAATCTGGCACTTTGCCCCCAGCCACATGACATGTTACATTCTGACTGCAGGGTAACGAATTGAATTGAATTAAATGCACGCAGCATTGGTACTTAGACATGGAATAATACAGATATTAATTATTGTCAATTGCAATAATTACTGGTAGCCTAGATTTTACCAGTAACCACCCATACACTAATGCTCTGCTTGGAGGGCAATACATTTTAAAATTGCTTCTTATTCGTCTACTAGTGATCAAACAGAGGATGCAGATGTATAACAGTCCGTATAACAGCTGCTGGGACTGCATTCGTACAGTGTACCGCACAGAGGGACTGAGGGCATTCTACCGCAGCTACACCACACAGCTGACCATGAATGTGCCATTTCAGAGCATCCACTTCATGATGTATGAGTTCATGCAAGACATGACGAACAAAGAACGGATGTACAACCCGTTTGCTCACATGGTGTCTGGTGCAGTGGCCGGTGCCTTTGCTGCTGCTGTTACTACACCACTGGACGTCTGCAAGACTTTGCTGAACACGCAGGAGATGAAAGTGCTGACCAGGACTAAGCAGCCGCACGTTGATGGCCTTCTCAGTGCGCTGCAGTGCGTTTACCGCTGTCGTGGCTTCCGGGGCTACTTCCAAGGCTTACAGGCTAGAGTCCTTTACCAAATTCCCTCGACGGCTATTGCATGGTCTGTATACGAGTTCTTCAAGTATTCGCTAACACAGTCTCATCTGGAGGAAAGCTTTGGGAGAGTGGGCATGGCCACTGCTGTGGAAAGTGTGGCCGCTGCGGCACAAAGGTAATTTTAGGAAAGGTAAGCAATAAGTTATCTTTTTCTGTATGCATGCATTGGAAAATGTCCAAAGTGTGTATATGTGTCCAGACTAATGTTGTGCCAAACTGTAGTAAACAGGGTTAAACAACATCTTCAACAATTATGCATACATGTATTTGAGAGCAGGGCGAAAATTAAAAGTATTGGTGTTATTTAAAAAAAATGTTAAATACTGTATACCAGGGGTTCCCAATCTTTTTCAGCCCGCGGTGCACTTACAAGTTTAGTATTTTGTCATGGCGCCCTATACTTTAGTAAACTATTTGGAATATATATAGTGACTATATACATTGTATATTTTATAGTCGAAAGCAATAGGTATACCTACAATAATAGTAGTTAGGTAGATAGGCACAACAATTAAAACATCCACAATATGAAATTGAGTTTTATTATATTTATAAGAATAGAGGATCGACTCACGGCGCCACTCTTTACTTTCTACGCGGCGCACACTTTGGGAACCCCTGCTGTATACACTATTCTAAAAGTTTTGCTATAACCTATTATCTTGAAAATAATGCAGACAAACAAATTACTTAGGGTAAGTACATAGTGCAGCATGGTCATAGGAATGGCATTCATTAATACAGGGTGGAAGAAAAGTCTGTATCTTATCGATTTGGCTTAAAAGTAATGGCCGATATCGACATTCTGCTAATGGGAATGAATAGTAATGTGCCCGGGCACTATCCAATGGTGATGTCAAACGTGACCTTTAGGGTCATCTAATTTGTAAACCTTAAACTATTAATGATAGAACAAAACGTCCAATTAGAAAGTTGCAGGGAATGACCAGATTAATCATAATGCATTGTGAAACGTACGATAATAATAGCTGTGTAAAAAGAGATTTCACTTACAAAATGCAACATGCCCCTTGATGTTGCTCACTAGCAATGCTTACATGTACTTGTATTGCAAGTTGCTTTCAATAACGGACAATGTTTGTTTTCTTACTACTAAAGTTAAATCCGTTACGCGATCATTTATTAATGTTTTTATCTTTTAGGAGCAAATGCTTCTACATATTCATATTAATTTGTGAAACAAAGCGAACATTGCCCTATTGAAAGCAACTTACAATACGAGTAAGCATTGCAGGTGAGCTCTTACAAAGCTATCATTATCAAACGTTTTACAATGCAGTATAATTAATTTGGCCATACACTACAACTTTCTAATTGGACATTTTGTTCTATCATTAACCGTTTAAGGGTTACAAATTAGATGACCTTGAAGATGACCCTACAGGTCACGTGTAACATCACCATTACTATTCACTCCCATTATCAGAATGTTGATATCGACCATTACTTTGAAGCAAAATCAATAAGATACAGACTTTTCTTCCATTCATACATGTATGTTTGTATTCCTGTGTAGAATACTGCTGCAGCGATAAAAAGTTTAACTTAAAACCATTGCAGGGTGATGGGGTGGACTCTGGGTAGGTTTTAGGGGGGTAAATTTTCAAAAATATTACTCCTGCCCTTTCTAAAGGGCGAAATTGCGTGTTAAGCGCTCTCTATCGAAAAAAACAGCGCTCAAGGAACACAGCGTTCAAATGCAAAACATGCTTACCTCATGCTTAACCATCTAGTGGCTTTGAAAATTGAAAAAAAAAATTGGGACCCAACTAAACAAATTCATATTTTTCAAACTAAAATAAACAAGTGAATAATTCCTTCACATCTCTATTTGCCAAGTACAACAAAACCTGCAAATAAGGGCCTTCCATATATCGTACTACCTGGTATTAGCGCACCCTCACAATTGGCATATTGCAAAACGAACGAAAGTTCTGGCAACCGATATATAGTTTAAAATATGCAATAAAAAGTTTATAAAACTGTAAACATGACGCAATTTCGACATTTACCGTAAAGAGCACGAACGCGACGTCATGAAAAGTAGATCTAACCCCTCCGAAACAACTATAAATAAATCTACATTAACATCTCATCATTTCAATTTCTCCCATAAACCTGACTGGCCCTATACAGTGGCTCTATACCTATAAAATTTGACATTTCAAATCTCAACGTAACATGTAATTCCTCTCAGGCTGTAAACAATTGTCTATCAAACCATGATATTCTCGATTACCTTAACCAAAACATTAAAAATAAATACAATTTACATGTATGTAAATTAATATTACCCAACTCTAACCTCCCTTTTTAACCCATTGACCTTCACTAAAAAATTAATACCAATTTGAATTAATAAATACTCCTCTGATTGGCATTGTCACATGACATTTTTTGTTATAGTGTATGAATTTCCTTAGTTACACCGACCATTCTTCCCCCCCTCAACTGAAGATGGTGCACTGAATGCATTTCGCATCCCCCCCTAACCGATTAACTATAAATCGGTTGCCAGAAATCTCGCTGGTTTTGCAATATTTTTATTCTAATTTCCTTTTCACCTTAATTGATATACGTGTACATGTAGCTTATCACCTGTCAAACGCGACTTGCGCACTGGTTTCAAACAGTTAAACTATTTACTTTTAATAATGAAGCTTTAACAAGCTAGTCCCAAAATGTGGTATCAAGAAACGAATGTTTGACTTTCACAGCATATTGCATTCTGTACGACGAAGATGGTCGAATGGGTTGCACCCTTCAACTTTCCTCTCGATCCAAAGGTGCGGGGTTTGCTTCCAGGTTGAGGTCTGTGGGAATTTTTCGAAAGGAACAAATTCCCATTAAACTTTCGGATGAGTGTCAATCAAGGTCCCATGTTGATCTCTCTTGCTCTTTGCACTTAAAGCTGACTACAGACTACCACCGCATCACAAGCTTTCGTGATGGAACACATGTGCACGTCACGTGAAATAAAGGTAGAATGCATTTTTAAAACATTCTTGAATAGCATAGCATGGTAGACTCGTGTACGGGACTCACACTGATATCACGTCATGCTTCTCACATCACGCAGCTCATGTGATCTGATGGTAATCTGTAGCTAGCTTTAAAAACCCTTCGATGTCAGTTTAAATGTTCTTGGGTAAACCTTAAGGCGAATTTTCCTAGCGCGGTGGACCCGACATGAGGAAATATATGCGATCCCAGCGTTTCACCTACAAAATGAAATGACGACAGACTCTAATCGGGTCGATATGCAGCACGCAACAGCGAAAAATTTTGATCGACATATTTTATTGGGGTCCTGTGAGCAATAAATTTACCAAATGACGGAGAATTAAGCTGGGTTTCATATTGAACTATAGCGAAAAAGAATTCGGGTAACCGGAAACTTTTCTCTAAATTTAGTTCAGTACATTAGGACTAAATCAGTTTTTACGAAGATTTGATCTGACGATTGATAGGAATATATTAAATTAAGATTGATCGATGCTTATATGCTATAGTATTACCTTATACCACTTACAGGGTTGCCAGTTTTTTTATAGATTGGTCTTGCCAGACTTTTCCTGACTTTGCCTGACCATTACATCAATTTTTCCTGCCTTTTCCTGACTTTTAAAAATATTTTTCCTGACCATATCTCAATAACTTGACAAAATTTTAATTATTTTTAAAGATATACAAAGACTAGCACAATTTTCGTTACTTGTACAAATATTGAATTTGTTCATCAATAGACGCTTCTTCCAACTGAGACTTTTCAACAGCTACATTAGATTTAAGATTTAAAAAAAATAAAAATATTGTTAATAGTATAAAGCCATACTTTTTTCTTCCTCACCAAATTGCTAATTTGCCTGACTTTTCTAGCAAAAAGGCTATTTTTTCCTGACTTTTCCTGACTTTTCAGAAACTGGCAACCCTGCACTTAAAAAAGCGAGGTTAAACTCCAGCAAGGGGTTTAAAACCCAAATGCCAAGGCCATGCAGACGAAATTCTCGATAAATTCAATGAAGCACATGCCCGTGTTTTCAGTTTTTAGGAAAACAAAACCGCAGCGTGTGTCAGTTGCGTGTTTCTGCTTGCGTAAGAGGATTATTGCGCCCTATGCTGCACAAAAAATGCGCAGCTAGGAATACCCGCCTTAAGCCTACCTGTTGAAGGGCATGTGGCCCTTGAGCATGTTACCTCTATGCAAGCACCTTTTGTCCAACTGGAAATTGGAAAATGCTTTTTAAAAAATTACTTTATTAAATATGTTATTTACACAAAATAACTACTGAAATGGTACAGATTTTTTTAATTACAGCTCTTTGGCCTCTATCGCTATTTTTCTTTAACGTGTGATTTTAATGCTCTCTCACCATTTGCACAGGCATTGAAAGCAAGCGGCTGTTGCGAAGATTCCAAATCCTTGACAACGTTGTGACACGAGCGACTGGAGAGCTTGCCACCGTTAGCCGGTGCAAGACCAGGCAAAAGGCAGCGCCGATTTGCGAAGAGCCTCATTTATGGGGCGCCAGAGTCGCAGCCAGGCGGGCTTGCAAGTCAAGACGGTGGCTTGGGCTCTGGCTCATGTTTTTCGCTCCTCTCATTCAAAATTTTTGTCGAATATAGTTATGTGCAGAGCACGGACAAGAATGGTTCCAAATTCCCAAACAGGTTAACTGCGCTCGGCGGTTGTACAAATGTAACAAAAAAAAACCTGGAAGGTTCATCAGTATAGGCAATGACAGCATGATCTATTATCAGAGACAAAGAAGTAAATGTGCTATGAACAATTACTATAAAGATTATATAGTTGGTTAATTTTGTACGTTTTCAAAAGCAGAAGCAAAACATGTAACAATCGCAGCTAAGCAATGATTAATCGCTTTTAGTGCAGTCGTTTTCAAGTTGTCTACCAGTATTATGATTATCAAGTTTTTATGAAGAAATCTAGAATGGTTAATTATAAATAATACAAATCAAACGCTTTTAAATTAACAATTCTTAAGTTAAAGTTAATTGGGAATCAGCAAATAAATCATAAGCATGGATCATAATCATAAGATCAACAATTAAAATTATTTTTCATGATCAAACGCTTTTGTTAGTTGAGCGGAGTGGCAATACACTTTGTCATCTAGAGTTGGATTTTGCCAGCTTTTGATTAGTGTAGTCGACGCATACAGAAATTTTTAAAGTTCATTCAATTCAACTAAGATTAATAAATGGATGCATGTAGTTTTAATCTGATGAAAAAATGCTAGAGGTGAATGAAACCAGTTTTAATTGCAGATTGTAATGCTACTTGGTGTGGCAAGGGGAAGCTTGCTGTCATGCATTATGTGCCATATTGGTGTTGCCTTCCAGGTTCTCAGAAAGTGGTTGATTCCAGCAACTAGTATACGGTAGCTCTTTGTACATATAGGCAGTTGGTATAAACCAATATCCCCATTCCCCTTTCAGATGGAATACAATCTTGTCCTGACTCCAGGGCACTCTTGTTGAATTGCTTGATTGCAAAAATGAAAGTAAATCGGTGCAGTTTGTTATGGTGATGACGGAAAGAGTTTATTGTCCAATAAAAGTTTTACAAAATATTATTTTCCTTCTTCCAAGGTTATAAGAGCACGTTCTAGTCTTTGGTGGCAGTAGAAAAGTAGCCAACGTCGGCACTGTCCAGGGATCGTTTCAGAGGTGCACTCTTCCTGCAATATCCTTCTTTGGCCAACTTCTCCTGTACATATCTGATTTCCTGTGCCTGCATTGGGATGTCAGCCTCACACATTGGTGGCAGAACGTTGGGAACATAGTTGGCAAACAGGTGAGGAGCAAGGAGGGCATATTCTGAAATCACAAACGCATTCGTTTTTCAATAGTAACAAACAGAAGTAATGTGATCGCATTAAGAGCTGCATAATTTCTTCAGCAGGACAGTTTATAAAGAGCTAGCTGGTACTTCAGAATCTAACCAATATGAATATCTGGCATTATCTGTTACTACTTGAAGTCACAGGAAAATTATCACTAAGTTGATTTAAGGTGAACCACAACACCATTTCCTATAGGGAAAATATCTGAACATTTTCATAAAAAATATTCTATTCTCCCTAGATAAGTAATAAAAAAATATTCTATGCTCCCTAGATAAAGTAATCCAATATTTTTTTAGAATTATCTTATTCTAAAATTTGTATTTCAATTGTATTTCCCCATGGGAAAAGGTGATTTTGTAGATCACCTTAAAAATATCATGTGCTGCAACTAAAAATAAGAGCTGTTTCAATAATGTTTTTAAAGTTGAAAATCAAGAAATAATACATTATAGATACAACAAAATGGTTATCTTGTCTTACCGGGCTTCAAAACATAGAGTCCTGTAATAACGTGGGCCCTGACAGATGGTTCCACTGTAAAGGGGCATAATTGGGCACTCGACAGCAATTCTGTTAACAGATGAAGGCTTAGTTTTACGATTTACGCAACTGAGCAAGAGATTTGTACCTTTCTCACCAATGAGGTGTTGGATGTGTGGATCGACAACTATGGATGTAAAATCAGCTAGCAAAAGCTTGTGTAAATTCGTCTTAAGCTTACCCTCTACATGAAAGCGATTCTATATAAACAAATAAGAAAAACATGAATTTTATTATTATCTATTATATTAGTGCTAACGTTACTTTGTATGTTCGAGTGTTACGGTAAGCACTTTTCTGCTTTCTGCTGGCTGTGCTTAACTAAACTGAAAATGTAACATATTCATTCTTTGTGATGGACCCTCCAATAGGAGACGCTACCACAACGAGAAGATATTCCTGCTACCTCTACCCTACACTGCTCCTGTCAGCTGGTTTCAATTTAATTTATGCTCTGCTATCAACATCCCTACTCTATCGCCACACTACACTGTTGCCCGTCTGCAGCTGGGCGAATGCCTTTCAGAAATCAACACTTTGCTAATAAATGTTTACAGCACCAATAACATTTAGTACTTTATCTCCATTATCTACAAAGCCCAGCCACTCCTCGACAGTGTATTCTCCATTCCTGTCAGACTCCCTTCCAAGGAGGAGCAACGAGTGAACACATGCTGTAGGTCCTCTGTATCCTCCCCACACAGGTCACATTTCTTCTAACTGTTGGAACTTTGCTAGGTGTTGGTTGGTTTGAGAGAACCTCAATTCAATTCGTTACCCTGCAGTCAGCATGTAACATGACATGTGGCAGGGGGCAAAGTGCCAGATTTTTAAAGGGTAACATATACGGTCGTGGCCGCTTCTTTGGGCACTATCCCGGCATCCGCCCATATGGGCGTTTAAGGGAGGATGTGGGAAACCACGAAAAAACACAACCAGGATAGCTGACCAGGGATTCGAACCAGGGTCTCCCAAGTTCAAGGAGTTAAGCATAACCACTATTAAAGCCAACCTTGACGAAAAGCTGTGAAGAATAAAGCACTCCTATTTGAATAATCATATAAAGTAGGTTATCCTTCCCAATATTCCCTTTATTCCTGTAATATTTCAAGAGTACTCTTACTTTCCACCCCTACTAACCCTCTTCTTAATAGATTGATCTGAATCGGCCCATTTCCCTTTTTTGAATGCGTCCAACCCATTCATGCCATGCCCTCTAATCATCTCGTAGACGTGTCTTGCTGGGTATTTCTTCTCCGGGTTCCATAACTTCCTTAAAAAGTAAGCTTACTGGACATCTCTCTGGATTCATAAAATGACCATCCCATAAATTCCCATTTCCCCCTGAAAAGTCTCCACCACTGAAGGTGGAGTTCTGTCGCTGCATGGTATGCACACGTGCACTTTAATTTAAAACCTGCTCTCAGTAGAGAGCGCTGCAGCTCAGCTGCTACAGTTGAAATGCAACCAACTTTTTTATTTGGCTATTTTTTCATATGTTTTTTGCCCTGAATTTGAATTAAATCAATTTCAAATAAAGAAATTTCAAATTATGGACAAAAAACATATGAGAAAATTCTCGGAATTTACATTTGACTGCTCAGATTTTATTTGTTTTTAGATTTATTAAGATAGAATTAGATAGATAAAATAGATAAATAGAAATTAAATGCTATCTTTTTGCAGAGAATGTAAAATATGTGAGCATGACAACTACAGGTTATAAAAATTAAGCATGTACCTTTTCAACCGCTTAGGTGACGTAGAGACAGTAGTGAATATCCATGACAACCATAAGCTTGGTTTCCCTTGCTTTAAAATTTTATTCGCATTTCCATATAAATTGGGGCATCATGGAAGTTTTGTTCGTGGAACTCATCGTTTAGCGTCAAAAGATTTTAAAATATTTCAAATTTTATCCATTTTCAAGCGCTCTCACTTGCATTCTAGCTGAAAAGTGAGCATTTTTTTGGATGTTAAAAAAACTGCCAGATTCCTGAGACTATACAATGTAATAATAATGAGCGAATATATCTTTTATAATTAAAAAAATAGCACAAATAAATTCAATGATCAGGAATAATAGACAAGATTGGATTACTGGTTATGGGGCCACGCAAAAACAGAGCTTTTTAGACCCCCATCCCCTCCTGTCACGGACCGTCACAATTTTATAAACCCCCCTATTTAATTATGTCACAAACTCTTTACCCCCCCCCTCCCCAGGCAAAAAAAAAACATTTAATATTTTTTTAAATTATAAATAAATTTCACAAGGTTATTATATC
>JAQGCC010003949.1:0-14118 GCA_034698905.1 Xestoiulus laeticollis
TTTCTGGGGGGGAACTTGCGGCTTTCTGGGGGGGAACTTGCGGCTTTCTGGGGGGGAACTTGCGGCTTTCTGGGGGGATTTGCGGTTCTTGGAGAGCGCGGAAGTGCTCCAGAAATTTTTTCCACCACTTATTTACCATTCCTTCTTCGTTTCCCATAAATTCAGATCTCCATGGGCTTGCTGAACTTGGGTTCCTTGGCACTGCTGTTTTCGGAGGTGATGATGAGGGCTTGTCAGATGGCCGCAGTCTTACAAATGATCATCAGCCAGATTCCGCACTTGCTCGGCATCAAGATTCACTCCACCGGAGGAGTCCTCTCAGCAGTCAACGTAAGTTTGAATTTGTTACTGTTGCTGACCTTTCAAGACTCTTTCTGAAATGTTGAGTCTAATGACAGTGAGACTCTCACTGTTGGTCGATACTTCTTGGAGCGCTTCTGGAGTTTACGCTTGCAATTCTTAACAATTTGCAATTTCTAACAATTTGCATTTTGACTTTTACCAGAATGTGATTCAAATTGCCCAGAAGATTCCAGAGACCAACATAGCCACTTTGGTTATCTCCATCACCAGCATCGTAATTCTGGTTCTGGTCAACGAGTGCGTCAACAGCCGGTTTAAGCACAAGCTGAAGATCCCGATTCCGATCGAAATCATTTTGGTAAGTTTCCTCTTCAGGTTCCTTGAGTTCTAGCACCCTCGTTGTGGTCCAAGCTTTTTTTAAGAATCTGAAAGAATTTGCAAATACGCTTCTACGGGGCGGTGAGCCCTTGCGAAGGGCTCAATGGACTGAAGTCTCATCCGGGTCACTCCGGACCATGGATGAAAGAATCTTGTGCTACAAGGGGGGGGGGGGTTGAGGAGATACTGTACAGAATTAAGAACTTGTGAGCATCTCTATTTGCAAATATGCTTATACGGGATGGGGGCGGGGATCCATCGCATTATGCTCCATGGACCAGAAGTGTCTTCAGGGCCACTCCTGACCATGGGTTGTTGGCTATTGTGCTACTAGGGGGTGAGGGGATGCTGCAGGTATCCCAGCCGTCCTATATTTCCTATGAATTCCCATATTTTTGATGGTGTCTTATATTTCCTATATTTTCATTAACTTTTGTACAAGATTGTAATAAACAGGGTGACAAACAAGTCCTGAACTTCCTAAATATTCCAAAAAGAAATCCTAAATATTGCTAAATAAAGTCGTAAATGCCCTCTGAATAATTGCGTAATTATTGTAAAAATGACTGCTATATTCATTGCAAAATATGATGCACTAAAAACACAGTAAATTTAGTCCTTCTTTTGGCATAAATGCGAATAAATAATAAAATTCTATAAGCATACATTTAAAGTTATTTAACTTTTAAAGTCTTTGAAATTTAATCTAGTCGTAAATAGTCCTAAATATTGAATATTAAAGTGTTTGCCATCCAGTGCTATAATTTTTATATTTTCAAAGAAAGTGCCCTATTATTTCTATATTTAAAAAAAAAATGCCCTATAATTTCTATATTTTTAAAGAAAATGCCCTATAATTCCTATATTTTTATCACTAAAAGTGAATGGGATACCTGTGCTGTACAGAGTTAACAACTTGTGGACAAAAAAACACTTGTGCTACAATGGGGTGTTGAATAGAGTCAAGAACTTAAGGCCAAGAACTTTGAACTTTAAACTAATAAAATGACAAACTAAAATAACGTTGTTGAAACTTTCAGATCGCGATCGGCACGTTCATCTCTTACTTCGTAAACCTGAATTTGAATTACGAAGTCCGGATCTTAAATTTTATTCCCACCGGGTAAGAATCTTGATTTCCTACATCGGTATCTTGGCATCTTGAGCTTGTTTTATAACTTACGTGTTTTATTTTTTCTTAGCCTGCCCACAGCAAGTCCGCCACGCTTTGATTTAATCCCGGAGCTGATGGCCGATTCATTGGTGGTGACCGTGTTGACCTTTACCATCATCATGTCCCAGGCCAAGGTGTTGTCCAGCAAATACGACTGCTTTCCGGACATCTCTCAAGAGCTTTTCGCCAACGGTGTTGCCAACATCTTGGGATCTTTCTTTTCATCCCTCCCCAGCTCCTTCGCATTTGTGAGATGCATGTTGCTTATCCAACTGGGAGCCAGATCCATGGTAAATTCCCCTGAAAACCAATTTCCAAGATATCAGATCCTCAACATCTGGAACAATATATAATTTCAATGTTTTTTTTCACCCGTGTAGCTCTGCTCCGTTGTTTGTGCCATCACTTTGATGCTTGTCCTCCTCTTTATGGGCCCACTCTTCGAGCCGCTGCCTTATGTACGTATCGCTAAAATCTTGAATTTTTTAAGACTGACATATCAAAGATCTAAAATCTTGGATCTTTTAAAGACTGGGACATATCAAAGGTCTAAAATCTTGAATTTTTTAACTGGGACATATCAAAGATATAAAATCTTGGATCTTTTAAAGACTGGGACATATCAAAGGTCTAAAATCTTGAATCTTTTAAGACTGGGACATGTCAAAGATCTAAAATCTAGAATTTTTTTGCTTCCAGTGTGTCTTGGCTGCCATCATCATAATGGCTCTGGCTGAAATCCTCCTGGATCTTAAAATGATAAAAAGCACTTGGAAATCCGTGAAAACTGACTCGGTAAGCCGGTGTTGAATTTAGCTAAATTTCTATCTGTTTGAATTTGTGGCAGATTTTTAATATTTAACTTTCTTGATTTGCAGCTTGTGTTGATCATTAGCTTCATGGCTGTCTTTTTACTGGATTTGCAAATTGGGATCGCTGTCGGAGTTATCGTGTCCATGATCTTCGTAGTTTTTAAATCTATCCGGTAAGAGCATGCAGATTCAGTTTTTTTAACAATGTCAGGTATCCCAGCCGTCCTATATTTCCTATAAATTCAATTTTTGATGTAGTCCTAAATTGTCCTATATTTTCATTACCTTTTGTACAAAATTATATTAACCATGTAGACAAACAAGTCTTTATAGTCCTAAAGAAATCTTTATAGTATATAAAAAGAAGCCTTAAAATGTCTTAAATGACTTTTTAGGCCACATTAAGAAGCCTAAAAAGTTCTAAAGAAGCCTTAAGGGGGAGCTGAACTGCATGTTTTGCTATGGGAAATTTTTAAAACCTACTTTTAAAAAAACTACTTGTTATAATACAAAAATAAAAATTGATAAAACTGCAGTATTTTTGTAGCTACTGCATGATCAAAATTTCATAATTTTAACATTTATAGGAAATTTTTAAAAAAATTAAAAACTAAAATACGCCAACAGGTGGCAGCAGGTACTCGCACGTTGTGTATTCCAAAAAAAAATGATAAATATTTTAGTTTTTAATTTTTAAAAAATTTCCTGTAAATGGGAAAATTATGAAATTTTGATCATGCAGTATTTTCAAAAATACTGCATTTTTTACAATTTTTATTTTTGTATTATAACAAGTAGTTTTTTAAAAAGTATGTTTTAAGATTTCCCCATAGCAAAACATGCAGTTCAGTTTCCCCTTAAACCGGGCCTTATATGCTCCACCATAGTCCCCAATTGATAGTTGCGATTACGACCTTATTTCTACATGATTATAAAGCCGAAAATTATTTAAAAAATATATCCGGCAATCAATTTACACCTTTTATAACCATTTAATAATTAATTTTCCGTTTTTAGGGTTGAGATATCCACTCTCGGACACGTCAAGGGCACGGACATGTACCTGGACGTGAAGAAATACAAAAAAGCATCCGAACTTGAAAGCATTAAGATTTTGCACATCGGTGGCGCACTTTTTTTCAGCACCAAAGATTCCCTGAAAAAGAAAGTAGACAAAAAAGTTATCAGGTGAGTTAATAATTATAACAATTTTTTAATTATAATTTCCAAATGAGATTTTTTTTTTTTTATAAAATTAACCGTAATTTCTCATTTTCATGTATAGGGTTATTGAAGAAGCGAGGTTGAGAGGAGACATGTCCACGATAGCCGATTCCAGGCTCAATATTACAACACTCGTACCGAATGAGGTATAAATTTTTTGATGAGTTTTTTGAAAATAAGGATGGAATTAAATTTCATAAAGCAATATTTAACCGAAATTTTCATGTTTTTAGGTTGTGTCTAACGGGTCTTTGAAGGATCCGGTTCAACCGCAAACCTCGATTCCGTCCATGGTGGTCATTTTAGACTTTTCTTCCGTTAGTTTTATCGATACTTCGGCACTTAGACAAATTGTGCTGGTAAGTAACGGCTTTTTTTTATATTCGGCTAATCGTTGATTAATGGAAAAAAAAAAATTAACAAAATGTAGTTTTTTTATATTAATTTTCTATTTGTCTAATTTGTTAACTTTTGGTATTTTTTCAGATTAAAGAAAATTTACACAAGGTCGATGCTATTTTATATCTGTGTGGTTTAACAGGTGAGCTTCCTCGTAACTGAGCGTGTTTCATATAAGGGTTTTGCCCAGGGTATGGAAAACCGGGAAATTGTCAGGGAAAATTGGGACTGATACATGGAATTATCAGGGGGAAAAATGGATTTTGAAAAAGTTTAACGCAAATATCACATATTTTTACACGACTGTTTACGGTCTGCTCTCAATTATGTCTGCTTGGGGGATGGGACATTCGTTCGTTATATCGAGCGTTTGTGATGCCAAGAGATCTGTTTTTATACGTGTTGTGGGACAGCCAAGGGACCAGCCGAACCGTTCGTTATACAGAACGCTCATTACACAGAGGATGACAATTGAGAATTATAGGCATTTTTGTCGAGACCGGCCTCTGGACTGTTCGTTATATCGAGCGGTTCGTTATGTAGAGCGTTCGTTATACCGAGAGGCTAGTACAAGAATGGTACAGAAATTTTGGTCGAGACCACCCACAACATTTGTTATACCGAGAGGTCAATGCATGATTGGCATAGGTGTTTTTGTCGAGACCTGCCTCTAGACATTAATTGTTATATCGAGCTGTTCGTTATAAAGAGCGTTCGTTATATTGAGAGATTAATTTCAAATCAGATTTAATTCTGTATAGGTATTTTTGTCGAGACCTGCCTCTAGACATTAATTGTTATATCGACCTGTTCGTTATAAAGAGCGTTCGTTATATTGAGAGACTAATACATATTAGAATAAATTCTGGATAGGTATTTTTGTTGAGACCAGTCTTTGTTATATCGAGTGGTTCGTTATAATGAGCGTTCGCTATATTGAGAGACTAATACATATCAGATTTAATTATACACCCATATGGGTATTTTTGTCGAGACCAGTCTCTATAGACTTTGTTATATCGAGCGGTTCGTTATACTGAGCGTTCGTTATATTGAGAGATTAATACATATTAGATTTTATTCTGGGTAGGTATTTTTGTCGTAACCAGCCTTTAGATTGTTCGTTATATTGAGAGGCTAATACATATGAGAATAAATTCAGTATAGGCAATTTTGTCGAGACCAACCTCGAGTCTAGACTGTTCCTTATATCGAGCTGTTCGTTAAAAACATAACTAATCTTTGTTTAATTTCGTTTTTGCAGTGAAAGTACTGAACACTTTGGAGAAATCGGAAACATACCCTAAAGTGGAGGGTAATATTTACCCGACTATTCACGATGCCGTGATCGGTGCCCAGATGAAATTGATGCCGGTCAGGGAATTATCAACTTCACCACAGCACGCCTATGATAATCCAGTATTTTCACAAGCTCAGTGAAATTCTGTGCTTCAAATGAACAGTTTTTGTTTTTTGAAAAATGTTATGAGCGTTCAACCGATGGTCCCATGGACCTTATTTTGAAAGGACCAGCGCTCGGGGGGAAAAAAAGCATCGAAAAGGTCAAGTTTTTAAATTTCGTTTTTTTTATAGGCATTTTAGCGGTTTTTAACCGTTGTCTATCCTAGTTTTTTTAAGATGTTACTTTATTTTTTTAGGCATTTTTTTAGGGGAATTTTTAAACCATTGTCTACCCAAGTTTTAAGAAATAGGCATTTTTTGGTGGTTTATTCTCCCCTTAGTCCGAACTATTTAGCCTAATTGTTTGTTTGTTCTAAAGGTTACACCCAATTGTGTTTTTAAATGCATGTAGTCCCCCCCTTCCCTAGTACAGTACATACGTATGAAAAATGGGTTTTTAGTAAATTTTAGTTAACTTATTAAGGAAAATCACATTCGGCAAATTTGCAAAACATTTTGAAAGCATTTTATAAACAATTTGTAAAAAAATTTGGTAAATTTTTGGTTAATTTAAAAAAAACATTCAGTCAGTTATAAGCAAAAACAAATGAATAAATATAAATTCCACAACAATAACAAAATTTGGTAAATTACTTGGCGAGTTAAAAATAAGAATATAATTAAAAAGCGTCAATTTTGCAACAATCATTGAACAATATGATAATTTCGTTAACTTTAAATTTATACGGTAAATTATGCCAAAAGAAATTAAACCAATTCTGCAGGAAAATTGTCAAAACAAATTCATAATTAAAATTACAAATTCAAATTCACAAATTCGTTAGTAAATGTTACAAAAATACTACATTATTCGGTCCAATTATAAAATTATCAAAAAAATTAACAATACCAAATATAGAAGTTAAAAAGTCATAAATTTTTCAACAAATGCTGAAAAAAAAATGTGATTTGTTAAATGTATCGTAGTTGATTTCTCAATTTAAAAAAATGTCACAATACGTATGACTAGAGTATCCCAGCCGTCCTATATTTCCTATAAATTCCTATATTTTTTATGTCGTCCTATATTGTCCTATATTTTCTTAAACTTTCCTATATTTTCATAATCTTTTGTATAAGATTGTAATAACCATGGTGACAAACAAGTCCTGAACGTCCTAAAAAGTCATAAATATTCCAAACAAGTCCTAAAAAAGCCCTAAAAGTTATAAATATTCCTGAAAATGTCCTAAATACCCTCTGAATAATTGCGTAATTATTGTAAAAATGATGTTTCAAAAGTTGCAGGTTACATTCACCCCAGTTATTATGACTGCTATATTCTTTGCAAAAAAAAAACAATGCACTAAAAACGCAGTAAATTTTGCCCTTATTTTGGCATAAATGCAAATTAAAAATAAAATTCAATAGTATACCTTTAAAATGTCACTTAACTTTTTAAAAAGTATTAAAATTTCATCTAAAACATTCCTAAATATTGAATATGAAAAAGTGTTTGCCATTCTGTGCTATAATTCCTATATTTTTAAAGAAAATGTCCTATAATTTCTATATTTTTATCCCTAAAATTGGCTGGGATACTATACGCATGTCGATATTAATCTCATTTTGAATATCCAACCCCAAAAGGTAGACAATCTAAGATTTCGCCTCTTTTGAATATTTTCAAACATTTTCGGGAACATTGTTTCTGAACTGTTATTTGAAAAAAAGAAATAATGATAAAACCGATTTTGGGTGTAACAAGTCCTAGTTGCTGCTGCTGTGCAGTACCAAATGTGTCTTCGTTTCTGGGAATTTCATAAAATTCCCTTGTAGATATAAAAAGTGTACATTTTTTCCCCATTTGCTGTAATTTAAAAAAAAATCCTCCTCATTATTATATCGATTGCAAATCTTTGATATTGAGAAGGTTGAAGAAGTTGTATTAATTGCATCAATGATACGTGTCATTGTTCTTAGAAGCAACTTGTTGTAAATATGTCCTACCTGTCTGGTTACAGGTAGCTTTTTTGATACTCAAATAATAATAAAAAAATATTTTAATCGAAATGTCTATCAATGATTATCAATTCATTTGGTAAAAACCAAATTTTTAGATTGTTTTATGGGGTAAAATTTCAAACTATCTCAATCTTTTTTCAAACTTTTACAAAATGTGCAGGCGTTCTAAGAATCTATTACGTGTGTTCTAAAAATCAATTTTTAAATTCTAAAAATCCATCACGTGTGTTCTAAAAAATCCATCACGTGCGTTCTAAAAATCGATTTTTAAATTCTAAAAATCCATCACGTGCGTTCTAAGAATCTATCACGTGTTCTAAAAATCGATTTTTAAATTCTAAAAATCCATCACGTGTGTTCTAAAAATCGATTTCTTAATTCTAAAAACCTACGCACGTGATTGGGCACGAGCCTTTTTACGAAATAATACGCAATCTCAGATGTACGACGATCAATTTGAGTACCCCTATTTTATTAGATTTTACCTATACGACCAGCTACCATTAAGCGTTCGCTGTTTTTAAAACCATTGTAGCAACTTTAATTAATTGCAAATGTGGACGAAAACAGTTGATTTCATACAAACAGACCAATCTCTTTATTTTACCAATTTGGCATTTTGTCCTAAGTGTTACGGTTAAAAAGTTACGAGTTGGGTTTTGTGACTTTTGGACCGCCCTGTATTCAGACAAATTGTTTGATATTGATGGCTTATCGTGATTTATGGACGACCATAATCGGTATTTTTGCAGAAGCGTCTTTATATTCAATCATCCTCAATTGAATTTCATAATTGTCTGCATTAAAAATTATGTAAATTAGAAAATGGCAGCTGCAAGGAAGACATGTTCATTTCCACCGCAATTAAAGGTAAGAAATTACATTTCATTTTAATGATATTAAATATAATATTAACGTTGAAACGTGTAAAATAATGCACATTAGATACATGTACATGTAGGTAAGAAACAGATTGATAATAGAGGGATTGAGTATATTTCCTTTACTCTTAACGAGAACGATAAACACTCTATAGTACGCATGTTATGCTCATCACAGACGTTGTGGTTTCACGTTAAACTAATGTTAGTTTAACGTGATACCACAACGTTTTTGAAGAGCAAAACGTGTTTTTCGTTAAGCTTAATCCCGCATGCACAATCCCTCAAATTTCATTGGTTTAACGTGATAGTACAACGTCTTTGAGGGGAATATCGACTTTTACAGCACATAACTTATTGATGCGCATGCGTAATAGTGAGTATATCGTTCTCGTTAAGAGTTAAATAAAAACCTGCCAATCTCTCTAATATGAATAGTTTAACATGATACCACAAAGTCTTTGAGGAGCATAACGACTTTTACAGCACATAACTTATTAATGCGCATGCGTAATAGTGAGTATATCGTTCTCGTTAAGAGTTAAATAAAAACCTGCCAATCTCTCTAATATGAATAGTTTAACATGATACCACGTACAAAGTCTTTGAGCAGCATAACGACTTTTACAGCACGTAACTTATTGCTGCGCATGCGTAATATTGTGTTTATCGTTCTAGTTAAGATTAAAGGAAACCTTTTCAATCCCTCTAATAGCGGGTTTGCATCACGTCTCCCTTAATGTTAACCACATTGACAGCACTGTACATGTATGTTTTTCCAATGCGTTCTCGTTAAGGTACATTAAATCAGTTGACGTGACACCTGATCAAACTCTCTAATATCTCCCCCAAAATGTCTACAATTTTATTTCAAACTCGTTTTTCACATGCTTCATGCTCAAAATTCCGGCATTGAAAAAACTAAAAAAATCAGCATTTTACTTTTCCTTCCCCCCCAACTTGTGTTTATAAAAAAGACGTTTATTTATAGATGTAAATGATACCGGGAGTATAAATATAATAAATATAAACAATGGGGGAAACCTGAAATTTATTTGCACTTTTAATAAACCGTAGTTTGTCAAATATGGCGTCTACGTGTAATTTCATTCTAGGATTACCCTTGCCAAAATGCTAAATATTTGGCCGCCAAATTTCCCTCCCCCCCCCACTCTCCTCCCTCCCACCATCATCTTGCATAACAAGACTTGGATAAAATTATAATAATCAGACGATTAGTTATTTTTAATGACCTTTCAGTCTACTCAAAATAATGTATTTATTATTGGTCATGGTGGTTGAATATTTCTATTCACGCTCCAGTGGCTAATGGTGGCGACCTTTGGTTTAACACGTATAAAGACAATATAAACAAAATAGGCATTATATATTGCGTAAATATACTGTTTTAATAAACACCTCGATATAACGAACTCGATATTCGTTCGTTATACCGAGAGGTCAGTTTTTGCACTGAAAATCGTAGCTTTTTATGACACCTGTATACATGTACATGAAGCAGTTTTTAGCTCCTTAAATGCCATAGTTTTTTATCCCCCAACTGTGCTTCTACGTCTTCTATTAAACACCGGGAATGCAATTTTTGTCACATGCTGGAGAGAGTGTACGCATGCGCTAAAATCTGCTGCTTTTGCATTATTTTGAGTACCCTTTAAATAAACGTCACAATGTTATAAGGTTTTGACTTTTAAAAACCAATTATCCTTAAAATCGAATTGCTGTTCGTTATAAACAGTCATTTAGTAGTGTGGGATAAAGATAGGACCGGCCGCACCGTTCGTTATATCAAACGGTTCGTTATACTGAGAAGCTAGCTAATACATGAGAGGTAGCCTACATTGTATATGCATTTTGGTCGAGACGTGCCACTTTGTTCGTTATACATGTACATGTACATTGCGTTCGTTATACCGAGAGTAATAAAAGGTATAGGCATTTTGGTAGAGACCATGCAGCCCCTCTTTTCGTTATATCGAGCGGTTCGTTATACATAGCGTTCATATGCTGATAGGTATAGGCATTTTGGTCATGATCAGCCACTTTGTTCGTTATATCGAGAGGTTCGTTATAGCCTACTAAGAGTCTAATACATAAGAGGTATAGGCATTTTGGTCGAGACCAGTCCCTTTATTCGTTATACATGTACATGTACATTGCGTTCGTTATACCGAGAGAAATAAAAGGTATAAACATTTTGGTAGAGGTGGAGACCAGAGCTACTCTTTTCATTATATCGAGCGGTTCGTTATACAGAGCGTTCGTTATACCGAGAAACTAATATAGTATAGGCATTTTGGTCAAGATCAGCCACTCTGTTCGTTATATCGAGTCGTTCGTCATACAGAAAGACTAATACATGAGTGGCATATGCATTTTGGTCGAGACCAGCCACTATGTTCGTTTTATCGAGCGGTTCGTTATACAGAACGCTCGTACAATCGAGAGAGAGGTATTTTGGCATTTTGGTTGGGGGCCAGGCACTCTTAGCTGTTCGTTATATCGAGAGTAGACAGTTTGATTTACAAATAGGAGAGTCTGCAGGATTCCCCGAATGAAAATGAATACGAGTTGAACTTAGGTTAGCCTCAGTTTTAACATATTTCATACATTTTGTTATTCACGTATCTCGTTCCTATATGTACACTAAAAATTTGCAATTTTTTTATGTTTTTTAAGAGGAGGTTGTCGTGCCCCTTATTAGAATACTAGTAGCTTTCAGCAATGCTAATTTAGTCATATATTTATCTGTCAGCAATACTTCCTTTATTTGCCATATTGAAAGCAAGTGTTATATTCATGTCGAAATTTGTTTTTTCTCGTCAGTTAACAAGTGGACAATATCACTCTCGCTTCTGTCGAATCCCTTCAAAAAAAAAATTAAGCAACTCGGAAACCTATACTTAATTGTGCTACTCAAAAGTTAAAAATTTGGCGCCTTTGAGGACCCCGTTTTTAAGTTTACCAAAAATTGCACTAGATGTCGACCCTTAACTCAATTGGAAGATCTGGAACACCTTTGAAAAATCAAGGTAACTTACTTCATATTTTTTCCTTTTCTTTGATATGCAGGATTCCCAAATACATTATATCTGGAAAACAAGGGAAAAGTGAAAAATGAACCAATGCATGATTTTTTTTAACACGTTCTGAAACGTGATTTTTTTTGGAACACGTTCCAAAGCATAATTTTTTTTGGAAAATGTTCTGAAGCTTCATGTTTTTGGAACATGTTTTGAAGCTTTATGTTTTTGGAACATGATCGGAAGCAAGATTTTATTAAAACACGTTCCGAAGCTTAATTTTTTTTTTTTTTTGGAACACGTTCCGAAGAATGATTTTTTTCGAACACGTTCCAAAGCATGATTTTTTTGGAACATGTTCTGAAGCTTCATGTTTTTGGAACATGTTCGGAAGCAAGATTTTTTTTGGAGCACGTTCCAAAGCTTAATTTTTTTTTGGAACACGTTCCGAAGAATCATTTTTTTTTTGAACACGTTCCAAAGCATGATTTTTCTTGGAACACGTTCCGATTAAGGATTTTTTTGGAAATGTTCGGAAGCAAGATTTTTTTGGAACACGTTCCGTAGCATAATTTTTTTGGAACATGTTCCGAAACATGATTTTTTTTGGAACATGTTCTAAAAATCATGCTTTTATCTCAAAATGCACAATTATTTGCTTATCTGCCTCACTATATAAGTGCCATTAATTAAACTGGCCATTTGATAAACTGCAAAACAAGATTTTTTTTAAATTAGTAAATGACTCAATTAATTTTAATCCAAAAAATTGAAATAAGTTGTGATTTATGTAAAGAAAATACTTGTAATTTGTTAGCAGAGATTAGGGGGAAAAAATGAAAAATGGGTCATTTTTTTACACTGTTTAAATGTTAGGTCCTTTTGTTGAGGGATGGATGATTAGACTAAATAACGGTAATTTTCCTCAAATTTCAAATTTCGGACCCTTGCATGTCATATAAAATAACGTCATTATTGGCTAAATTTGTTGTAATTTTTCTACAATTTTGAAGCGATTTCATCTCTGAACCTCGCTGAAATTACACTGCTATTGAATAAAATAATTGTAGCAACAATAATATTCGCATTTTATGATTTGGCCTAATTTTTAGACAGTTTAACGACTTTTCCCTCGCCGTGTTCCCATTTTCACCTAGCATAAATTGGTCAAAATTAAAATGCATTTTATTCGATGAAATGCGAGTGAGAACAAAAAAATATTTTTTTTGTAACTGTACACGTAGTAAATATTATTATTTTATGTCTTAGTTGTCATCGACGATATCAATTGCAGAAATTGATATCGAAAGAATAATTTTTTTTCATAATTTTCTTGTTATCAAAACGTATTTTATGAAGGATAAAATGAAAAAATGTCAAAAGTGGAAGATTTAAGTTTGACAATTTGTGATTTTTCAATGTAATATGTTCGAGGGCATTTTGCTATTGTCTTTTTACTAAGGTCCTGTATATGTATTTGAAGAAAAAAAATAACCTCGAAAGCGATGACCCATCAAGATCATACACCCAATTATGTTTTTACACGATTTTAAAAAAAATTAACCCCCTAAAAAATAACCACAAAAAAAAAGTTGAAAAAAAAAAAACCCACTGTAAATGAAAGAAACTTCACTTTTACATTGATTCTTTTTAATTAACAATAGCTGTTTTATGCATTTGAAAACAGATATGGTTGAAAACTAGGTGAAATCAAGCTGAAAACAATTTAGTTGAAATCTGGTTGAAAAAAGGATTATGTTTAGTCATAGAATGGATTTTATCCCAGCTGAAAACAGATTTGGTTGAAATTTAATTGAAATCTGGCTGAAATAAGGATTATGTGTAATCAATGAAAGGATTTCAACCTAGCTGAAATCAGATTTAGTTGAAATTTAGTTGAAATCTGGTTGTCATAAGGATTGTTTAGTCACTAAAAAGATTTCAACCTAGCTGAAAACAGATTTAGTTAAAATCTAGTTGAAATCTAGCTGAAATTAGAAATTTTTGAGAACTAGTTTAATTACTTAAATTTTTAAAAGCAAATTTAGCTTTAGTCATAGATTTGGTTAAAATCTGTAATTTGTTAAAAAAATGATTATATCATGTCGTGATCAAGTCCATTAAATTTAAGACCATTATTAAACCGGCTGGATGCAATTGCCTCTTCGGGGCTATCGAACGAATTAACGACAATTAATAACAAGGTGTTATATTAACGCTTATGAAAAAAAATTCAATCGTGTACTTTTACGACGAGATTAAGCTTAATTTTAATTGCAGATTAAACGGATATATCTAGTTTCACAATTGCCATTGCGTGCAAATGACTGCAGACGACGAAATAAAAATTTAAAAAAATAGTTCAAATCCAAATAATAACGGTTGATTAACACTTTATACATATATGCCTATGCCAGAATGCACGGACCGAACCGAACCAACAAAAACATCGCGCATCTGCGCATGCGCCAGCCCTAAAA
>JAQGCC010003950.1:0-14116 GCA_034698905.1 Xestoiulus laeticollis
AACATGGTTTTGACTTTTTCTGGATGTCGGTATGGGAGGAGCCATAGCGCGACCGACTTTGCGTGCAAATCGAAAAATTACGATGTGCATGCGCACTCACCGATTTCTGCAGCAAAAACGCGTAGTGAGAATACGGCATTACCAATCCTAACCTAATCGGTACGAAACATTTGGCACCGGATTGGTTAGTTTGGGGTTAGGCAGCGCTGCAGGCTCACGTCGCCTATGAAATCCCTAGCGTGGCGGAAAATTAACAAACAAGAACCTTTAATTCTAATAACCCAATTTTAGGTTTAATATATTTTCTCCTAGTAATCATGGTATATATCGTCAAAATGAGTTAAGTATTAGTAACCCAACAAAATGGGTTACAGTTAAACCCAATTTTTAGTGTGTATTTCGTAATTGTCTAAAAACTTTTGTACTTTGCAGGCAATCATCTTTATTAGACACGCTAAGTTCGGGCCTAATATAATTAAGGAAGTAGTAGGTTGTGGGGGAGTTGTGATCAGCACACAACATATTTTAACAGCAGCCCATTGTGTCCAGCTCGAAAATTCCTCTACTTCTCTGGGAACTCGTACAGCCTCAGGAGTTAAAGTGTCAGAAAAAATAGTTCATACTTGAGTAATGTGTAGAAAATTTCAATCCCTACACTTGATAATGTGAACAATTGTTGCATTTCAGGAAACCTGCCAATGAATTTCTAATTCGTCTAGGTGATCATGACATCCGCCCGACAATTGCAGATTCAGTTAAACCTGTTGAATTTAATGTTTCTGAGATTTTCACTCACCAAAATTACGTAGTAGAGGATGCAGTTAACGATATTGCCATTCTGAAATTAGAAAAACATATCGAATTTAATAGAGGAATTAAACGGATTTGCATTCCTACAACGGATATGGTGAAAAGAACATTCGCACGTTATCAACCTTTTGTAGCAGGATGGGGGACATTAAAATATGGTGAATTTTTTTTTATCAAAGTTCATCATTCAAAAATACTTATGGAGAGAATTTACATGTATATTTTATAGCTATGTGGAATTTTGTTTTAATCAGGTCAAATTGGAAAAAATTCTGTCCTTCATCATGTCCAGGTTTCTGTAGTAACTAACGATATTTGTGAGGTGCTAATGCCTGAAACTCCAATAATTAAGTCCCATCTATGTGCAGGATATATCTTAGGAGGAAAAGATGCATGCCAGGTAATTATTAATAGCAATATATTTTCAAAAAAAAAGATATTCTAAAAAAAGATGTTGTAAAAATTTCAAGTTTCAACACTCACTTTTGAAGCATTCCTTTATAATTTAAATATCTGTTATTTGCCGTAGATACTCGAATAGAGCCCCGGGGGTTTATTTAAAAGAGTCGTTGACCCGGGGTTTAATCGAGACCAAGATGCCACGGTATATTTTTTTATTCTCTTAAAGTCACGCGTTATTTTTATAAATTAAAAATTACAAAAATTTGCCAGACACATTCCTCTACAGTTCCAGAACTTCCAGTATCGTACTGAGTAACAAACAGCTATGTAAATGTTCGCAAAAACTGTTCCCATAATACGGGAAATCCCCTATACACTGCGCAAAGTTATCAGAAGTTGTAAGGCGCGCACCAGGGGAATTTCCCTAGCACCAAGAGGTTCATTGGAATCTAGAATTCATTAGTAATTTCACTCTAAATTACCCCGGTAATTATTCGAAAAAGGAAGGGGGAGGGTCTTTTCGAGTATTTACAATAATGTATCGCGTTTAGGGGTAGGTCTACCTTTTAAAAACACTCGAATTGATATCCCATAATTTAGTTTATTCTTGAAAAGTGAAGAATTTCAGTTCGAATATGAAGTTAAAACTGCATTTTTACCAACTGGGTTAGTCCAATATGTTACAATACTTGCTACCATGTCTCTGATTATTTTAAAAAAATGTTTAGGGGGATTCTGGAGGACCTTTGATGATTCCAATCAACAATCGCTGGTATACGATTGGAATTATTTCTACAGGAGTACAATGTGCCCTTGCAGGACACGTGGCAATATACACCCGAGTTACTTCATATCTTTCATGGATTCAGAAGACGATGTTGTTATAAGGGATTCTTCAGGTTGACTATATATAGAAGGATACCAGGTAGAACATGTCATGTATATCAAAATAAGATATGAATTTTTTTTGGTAATCTACCATGCATTTGTAAATGTAATGTATACGAAAAATGATTACCCATTGTGTATTAACAATTCAGAAAAATAATTCATTGTGTTTCAAATTGTGTCTTATCTTGAAATTTTATTCAATAATGACAATTCAAATACATCATATCAAAATTATTGTGGGAAATTTTGTCATTTTTTTAAAGCTATATCGCAAATTTTGGACATTTTCATGATTAATGAGGTGGAGTTTGAAACATTTTTATCAAGTGTATCAAACAGTTATATGAATCATGTTTGAAATATGATTGAAACATATTTGAAACGGTTTTATGGAACACGTTTGAAACGGTTTTATAAAGCATGTTTGAAACAGTTTTATGAAACACGTTTGAAACGGTTTTATGAAACATGTTTGAAACGGTTTTATAAAACATGATTGATACAGTTGTATGAAACATGATTAAAACATTTGAAACGGTTTTATGAAGCATGTTTGAAATAGTTATATGAAGCATGATTAAAACAGTTTTATGAAACATCTTTGAAACGGTTTTATAAAACATGATTGAAACAGTTGTATGAAACATGATTGAAACATGTTTGAAACAGTTTTATGAAACATGTTTGAATCAATTTTATGAAATATGTTTGAATCAGTTTTATGAAACATGTTTGTAACAGTTGTATGAAACATAAGTCCTCCCACATTCACACGTGCATCTATTGTAATTTTTGAAGACTTACAGTAAACAGATTCATGAAAAATGACTCGATGATATTAAGTTGAGCCATTTATTACATTAATTTAGCAAATAAACATGTATCAATACGCAGATATTGTAATTTTATTCCAGATCGTATATATTGTTAGGAATTCAATCCTTTTTATACCTCATTTTTAAACAATCAATTCTGCTCTAAGAGCATCAGATATTGTATATGGGGAAACAATCAGACATTAAAATCAGTATAGTTTTAAATTACATTCGACATGTTTAAAAAGCCGAATGAATATTTATTTTATAATCATTTCATACCGAAACAGCATCGTGTGTTAAAGGGTCGTATATTGTTTGGTTCCTACAATATATTTAATTGAAATTTTTTGTCATTTACAAGATGACTTTGTACTTCAAGTTAATACTTGGATTTTTAATAATTTTATATTCGATAATACATACACGATCCGCTAAAGTACAGGTAAGAACTAAATATGTGACATCTTATTGCTCAGCATGCATCAGGATGTTTTCAAAACCTTTGATCTTTATATTTACAACAAAAGGGCTGGAACTTAAATTCAAGACAAGGGTTGATTCGTAAGAAAATATATCCAGTTCCAGGAATGCGTCCATACGAAGTTGAACGAAGAGGACGTCCATTATGGGCGAAACCAAGACTAGTAGTTGATCCGATAGATAGAAGACCAATAAGGATTGGTAAACCTATAGGGTACGTGTACCCAAGACAATTTGGCCCTTAGGGCGGCTAGCTGCCAAAGCCTATAATATATACCCAATTCTTCTACCAAGACAAGGTGGTATAGCAAACCATGTTGTGGGATGGTCATTTATCAAATTTGTCCGATTCAAAACATTACTCTACAATCAGCAAACAAATGTAATGCATTTTCAGAAAAATGCTGATAAAAAAAAGTTAATAAATATCTTAATTTTTATTCCGCAAAAAATGTCTGTAAATTAAGTTTTGGTGGGGCCGTTATACGAAAAAAGACGGTTCATCTTAATTGGTTAAATAGACTTGTCAAAAAACATTTCCCTAAAACCTGTGAAAAATTTACTCTGTTATCAATTCATTCTCTGGCCTTATGTAAAATATAAATTTTGTATAAAATTTCCTCTATTACATTCACATTAACTGTATTGTAGTTTTTGAATTTTTATTGTAAAATAATATGAAAAATGATTCGAATCAACATTCAAATAAAGCATATCAAAATTGTTGTGGGAAATTTTGTAATTTTTTTGAAGCTACATGTATACCGCAAATTTTTGACATTTTCATAATCAATAAGGTGGAGTTTGAAACAATTTTATCAAGCGTAACAAACAGTTGTATGAAACATGTTTGAAAAAGTTTTATTAAACATGATTGAAACGGTTTTTTTTATGCATGCTTGAAACAGTTTTATGATGCATGCTTGAAACAGTTGTATGAAGCATGTTTGATGCATTTCTATGAAACATGTAGAGTCATGTTGTTAAAGATGCCACCTGCTTGATGGCGTTTGAATGGAGCGCCATTACAATATAACCACTGAACACGTGTTGTAAATAAAGCGCTGTGATTGGGGCATTCATCTCATAAATTTCAGCCACGACAAAACTTTCTTGAGTATAGATATTTAGATGCTGAATTGTCCTCTCTCGCGCATGTGCACATTAATTCAAACAAATAATCACAGAAGCTGTTTTGTATTGGTGCAAATATTCAATGGATAATTCTTGCAAATTATGAAAAATCCAAAATACTTCTGAGCATTTTTATGATTTTTGTTTCAAACATATCAAACACTGCATAAAAATGTTCTCCCACGTTCCCACGTGCATCTATTGTAATTTTTGAAGACTTACAGTAGATAGAATCATGAAATATGACTCGATGATATTAATTTGAGCAATTCATTACATTAATTTTGCAAATTAACATGTATCAATATCAAGATTCAGATATTGTATTATTAATCCGGGTCATATAATTGTTAGGAATTCAATCATTTTTATGCATCAATTTTAAACAATCAATTCTGTTCATAAGAGCATCAGATATTGTATACGGGGAAACAATCAGATATTAAAATTAGTATAGTTTTAAATTACATTCGACATGTTTAAAAAGCCGAATAAATATTAATTTATAATCATTTCATACCGAAACTGCATCGTGTGGTAAAGGGTCGCACTGTTTGGTTCCTACAATATTTTTAATTGATTATTTTTGTCATTTTACAACATGACTTTGTACATCAAGTTAATACTTGGATTTTTAATAATTTTATATTCGATATTACGTACACGTTCCGCTAAAGAACAGGTAAGAACTAAATATGTGACATCTTATTGCTCAACATGCATCAGGATGTTTTCAAAACATTTGATCTTTATATTTTAAACAAAAGAGCTGGAACTTCAATTCAAGACAAGGGTTGATTCGTAAAAATTCAATTTCATCTCTTCATCGAAGAATACAACGTACCATGCATATTTTACCACTACCTCCATACAAAGTTCAACCAAGACAAGGGATGTTTGTTAATCAACCAATTGCATCTCTTCAACCAAGAATAATACGTCCCATACGTATTGTACCAGGAGGACGTCCATATTAGGTTGAACCAAGACAACAAACTGAACCACCCGTTGGACCATTCAACACCTAGCTTCTAAACCCTATAAATGTAATAGGATATTTATACCCAACCTTTCTACCAAGACAAGGTGGTATAGTAAACCATGTTGTGGGATGGTCATTTATCAAATTTGTCCAATTCAATTCATTACTCAACAATCAGCAAACAAATGTAATGCATTTTCAGAAAAATGCTGATAAAAAAGTTAATAAATATCTTAATTTTTATTCTGCAAAAATGTCTGTAAAGTTTGGGTGGGGTTGTTACACGAAAAAATACGGTACAACTTAATTGGTTAAATAGACTTGGAAAAAAACAATTCCCTAAAACCTGTCAAAAGCCAATTGACTCTGTTGATCAACTTCATTCTCTGGCCTTATGTAAAATATAAATTTTACATAAAATTTCCTCTATTACATTCACGTATACTGTATTGTAGTTTTTGAAGATTTATTGTAAGATAATATGAAAAATGACTCGAATCAACATTCAAATAAAGCATATCAAAATTATAGTGTGGGAAATTTTGTGATTTTTTTATGAAGCTTTATCGCAAATTTAAGACATTTTCATAATCAATAAGGTGGAGTTTAAAACAATTTTATTAAGCGTATTAAAATGTTGTATGAAACATGATTGAAACATTTTTATGAAACATGATTGAAACATTTTTATGAAACATGTTTGAAACATGTATCTGATACATAATTGAAACATTTTATGATGCATGTTTGAAACAGTTTTATGATGCATGTTTGAAAGAATTTTATGAAGCATATTTGAAACAGTTTTATGAAACATGTTTGAAACAGTTGCATGAAACATGATTGAAACATGTTTTAAACAGTTGCATGAAACATGATTGAAACATGTTTTGAACGGTTTTATGAAACAATGTAGAGTCATGTTGTTAAAGATGTCACTTGCTTGATGGCTTTTGAATGAAGCGCCGTTACAATATAACCACTGAACACGTGTTGTAAATAACGCGCTGTGATTGGGGCATTTATTTAATAAATTTCAGCCACGACAAAACTAGCTTGAGAATAGATATTTAGCCGCTGAAATGACGTCTCTCGCGCATGTGCACATGCAAACAAATAATCACAGTAGCTGTTTTGTATCGGTGTAAATTTTCAATGGATAATTCTTGTAAATTATATAAAATCCAAAATACTTCTGCGCATTTCTAATATTTATGTTTCAAACACTGCATAAAAAAGTCCTCCCACATTCACACGTGAATCTATTGTAATTTTTGATGACTTACTGTAAATAGAATCATGAAATATGACTCGATGATATTAATTTGAGCAATTCATTACATTAATTTTGCAAGTAAACATGTATCAATATCAAGATCCAGATATTGTATTATTAATCCGGGTCATATAATTGTTAGGAATTCAATCATTTTTATGCATCAATTTTAAACAATCAATTCTGTTCATAAGAGCATCAGATATTGTATACGGGGAAACAATCAGATATTAAAATTAGTATAGTTTTAAATTACATTCGACATGTTTAAAAAGCCGAATAAATATTAATTTATAATCATTTCATACCGAAACTGCATCGTGTAGTAAAGGGTCGCACTGTTTGGTTCCTATAATATTTTTAATTGATTATTTTTGTCATTTTACAACATGACTTTGTACTTCAAGTTAATACTTGGATTTTTAATAATTTTATATTCGATATTACATACACGATCCGCTAAAGTACAGGTAAGAACTAAATATGTGACATTGTTACATCTATTGCTCAACATGCATTAGAATGTTTCAAAACATTTGATCTTTAAATTTTCAGCAAAAGAGCTGGAACTTCCATTCAAGACAAGGGTTGATTCTTAAAAATCCAATTTCATCTCTTTATCGAAGAATACAACGTACCATGCATATTTTACCACAACCTCCATACAAAGTTCAACCGAGACAAAGTGAACCAAGAGGACGTCCATTATGGGTTAGACCAAGACAATTTGACCCATGGGGCAGCTAGCTGTCAAACCCTATGATAGGATGTCATTGGTCATTTACCAAATTTGTCCAATTCAATTCATTACTCTACAATCAGCAAAAAATGTAAACAAATGTAATGCATTTTCAGAAAAATGCAAATAAAAAAGTTAATAAATATTTTAATTTTTATTCTGCAAAAATGTCTGTAAAGTTTGTGTGAGGCCGTTACACGAAAAAATACGGTACATCTTAATTGGTTAAATAGACTTGCCAAAAACCATTTTCCTAAAACCTGTCAAAAGCTAATTGACTCTGTTGATCAACTTCATTCTCTGGTCTTAGGGAACATCCATTAAAGACGTCTTCGATTTTTTTACTTTTTTTGAACCCCCCCCCCCTCCCCCTCTCCCCATTCCTCTAGGTCTGCCAACGTCCATGTTTCACGACCCGAAATGTCTCATTTGTCAGACATCCCCCCTTAATCACAGACGTCTTTTATGGATGGTCCCTTATGTGAAATATAGATTTTGTATAAAATGTCCTCTATTACATTCACATTAACTGTATTGTAGTTTTTGAAGATTTATTGTAAAATAATATGAAAAATAACTCGAATCAACACGTATGGATATTATTTCGCTGATATTGCATTGTTTGGTACTAAATCCTCTTTATCCTTTTTTAAACAATCGATTCTATTCCAATATAGCATCAAATATTGTATAATAAGGGAACACTGAGATATTTGAAATCAGTATAGTTTTAAATTACGTCATCCATGTATATACATGTATATATGAACAAATAAATATTTGACTATCATTTCTTACAGAAAATACATCGTGTGATAAAGGTCGTGCCTGTTTAATTCTTGTATTGTATTTTTGATTTTTTTGACATTTACAACATGTTTTTGCGCTTCGAGTCAATACAGGTGTATTCACTTAATTTGTGTACTCTACTACTACGTCTTATATCCAGCAAGCCTTTTTATAACAGCCAATATTATTCAGGTGATAAAAACCTCGAATCAAGCAAAGCAGGTTGGTATCAAATCCCTTGCATTTTAATGGGACGACAGGACCTTTGCCAGATATGGCTTCAAGCACAAATGGTAGTTAGAACTTAAAAAGTGACATCTTATCCTCTTGCTCAGTCCAGTAAAGTTTAAGCACTGTATTTACTCGTGTAATAGCCCCCCTGTCCATTTTTTTCAAGTTTTTACATTTCGAAGCATTGGTGGGGTCATTACACGAGTAAATGTGGTATATTACAGGAAGTTAAGGAAGCGACCTGTTAGCATAACCAACCCTTCTCCCCATTCCAGTGATATAAAGATAAAAATTGACATCTTCTTATCAAATTCTTTGCAATATTTCAGAAATTCGTAAAATTTCCGATTAATTCCATCACATTTTCATGTTCATGCATAAAACGAAATGCCTTAAAAATAAAAGACATCTTGAATAAATATTTATTAATATTGTGGGGTTGTGTAAAAGCTGACTAGGGGTATGTGTCTAAATTCCACTAAAGAAACAGAACCACCTTTAGGAAGTCTCCTTATCCTATTGCTCAAAAAACCTCAGATATCTTCAAAACCTATATTGACGATATTTTTTCAACAGCCTGGAGGACAAAGAAGACGTTGGTCTTCTGAGGAATTTGATGCTTCAAATCCACCAAATGTGCCAACACAGATGTTAGTGTCATCTCTACTTTCTTATAGACCTTGGGCACAGATATCCAATATCCAACCACAATCAGGGTTTCCACAACCGCCATCATCATTTAACTTGGCTAAATCAGCCTTCGTACCGGTACCCATGCATGGGACAGTTCAGAAAGAATCTGGTCAATCGAAATATGGCACTCCAGGAAGAAGACCTGATCGACCCCCGCCGTCGAGGGGCTCCGGCGCCCAGCCCGATGCAAATAGATTCAAAAAGTATTGAAAATGACGTACAGTATTTGTACTGAAAAATAATGTAATTTTTGTGGTCTTTTTTACCATAAAAATGTGTTCAGAAACACGCCAAAAGATGACGTCGAAAAATGACCAGAACATGACGTCATTTTTTGCTGCTGAAAAAAAGTTTTCTGTAGACAATAAAATTTTACCAAAAAATATGGTATTCATAAACCAAAATTGTGACTTCATTATTTGTTCAAGAAGATTCAAGGTAACATTACTTACAGTGTATGGTGCCGTTCTCTGTTTAATGTAAGATATGAATAAATATGCATATATAATTTTTACATTTCGCAAAAGTATTTTTTTGTATTAGAATTGCAATAAAAGTGATCATTTATGTAACTGTCCAATTCGAGTAGTGTCAATTAACTTAATTTTAAATGCTAATTATGGAATACTATCTGAACTGAAAATTTCTTAGTCTTTAGTAGTACTAAGAGTCCATTGTGCTCCTGACATGGTCGTGATCTATAGCTTAATTGCTTCCTAAAATCATTAGTCATTTTCCTAATATATGAAAACACTTAATTATATGTTGTTTTATGAAACATGTTGAACCTATCACCAGGCCAACTTGTACCAGATTTTAAAAAAGCATTTTTGCAAATTAGAAATAAAAACACTGCAGATATTTTAACATAATTGCTCAAGTCACATTATCTATCTTGTCTTAGACGAAATAAAAATCAAGCAAGTGACCAAAATGCATAACCACGCCAATTTTATAGAGGACAAAAAATCAAATTTGAAATAAAAGTGAAGGCAAAGCATCCAGAATGGCATTTCAATGAAGCGCCGTTACAATGTGGCCACTGAACACGTGACGTAAATTCGTTTTCAGGGGCATTCAGTTTCTAAATTTCAACCGCGACGAAACATCTATTGTAGTTTTTGAAGATTACTTTATGAAAAATGACTCGATTGCATTATTTTGAGTAATATATTACATGAATTTTTGCCAATCATCATGTATGGATATTATTTCGTTAATATTGCATTGTTAGGAACTAAATCCTCTTTATCAACCATTTTAAACAATAGATTCTATTTCAAAACCACCAGATATTGTATAAGCTTATTGGAAAACAATCAAACATTAAAATCAGTATAGTTTTAAATTACATCATCTATGTATATATGAATGAAAATATATTTTCCAATTATTTCTTGCTGAAAATTCATCATATGATAAAGAATCGTGCCTGCTTAATTCCAATAATGTATTTTTGATTATTTTTTTTGTCGTTTACAACATGGTTTTGCATTTCGAGCCAATACCCTTGTTTTCACTTATTCTGTGTACACTACTACGTCTTATATCCTGCAGCCAGTCTTATTATAACATGGAACAATATTCAGGTAACCAAAACCTTGAATATGAGTCAAGCAAAGGACATTGGCATCAAATCCCTTGCAATGCATTCGTGTACATTTCATCGGAAAAACAGGAACTTTGCAAAACTTGGCTCCAAGAACAACAGGTAATAATTAAAAAAGTTACATCTTATCCTTATGCTCAACAACAGTTAATCATATTAAAGTTTGAATACTCGAGTAAGGGGTCTTCCCCCCCCTCCAATTTTTGTTATACAAATTTTTACCCTTCAAAGCATTGGTGAGCTTATTACAAGAAATACCATGAGAGTTGCATACCAGAATAAGCCTTTTTTTTTTCTAAATTATTTTTTTATTTAATTTTGGAAACTGATAGGAACAAATGAAATGTACGAGGACCTAGCATAAATATTCTATTATTTGTTTATGTATATTCCATTTCATGGAAATATGTCCGTAAAGTTTACCAGACCCTCTTCAATTATAAACTTTACAGCCATATTTTCATAAAATGGAATATACATAAACAAAAAATTTAAACAAATAATAGACCTAGCATACATATTCTAATATTTTTTAATTTTTTTGTTTATGTATATGAATAGTCCATTTCATGGATATATGTTTGTAAAGTTTATAATTTCAGAGGGTCTGGTAAACTTTATGGACATATTTCCATGAAATGTAATATACATATATTTATACGAAAAAATTAAACAAATAACAGAATATTTATGCTAGGTCCTCGTACATTTCATTTGTTTCTATCAGTTTCCAAAATTAAATTAAAAAAATAATTTTGAAAAAAAAAGTTATTCTGGTATGCAGTCCTCTTAACATATTTCACAAGGGAAAGGGGTCACGTGACCTCTGTTGTGGATGGGTCCTTATCCAAGTATCCTCTTGCTCAGCAAACCTCAAGATATCCTCAAAAACATCTTGATTTTATTTCTTTTCAACAGCAGCATGTAGGAATTTCTGATGGAGGAAGTCCACCAGCTGTACAAAGATTTTTTCATCGACCTTCAACGACCCATTATTCATCTGTAAAAATTGCTAAACATCGATACCCAAATCGACCAATAGTACAGAGGATTCATCACCAGCCTGAAGGACATAGAAGAACCCATTATTCTTCTGTAGAAATTTCCAGAGATCGACCATCTTTACCAAAACTATATCCAAGACCATCAACTAGGACATTGCAGTCCGAATTTCAATTGGCTTGGGAATCATTCTTACATAAATTTTATCGACCCCCTGTATCAATACCACCAATGCCTACTCCAGAACGGCAACATACGATTGTGGAAACACATAAATTTAATAGACCTTCGGTTCCGATCTCAAATTTCCAACCACCACCTATAGCAGATATTCCAGGAACCACGCATCCACCATCATCGTTACTTTGCTTCTATATTAACCCTTCATCACCAGCCTTGGCACAGATATGTCCTCCATCTACAGCACCCTTGGCCAAACCAGCCGTAGAAGTTGCAGATCAAGATACTGTTAAAACAGGTGGTCAACATGAAGGATTTGTTCAACGTCAAACAGCTGTTCAAGATGTTCCACATAAGCCAATGCCTCAAACATTTAATGAACCATGTCCTTTGACTCAAATTTTACAAATCTTAAAATCTCAAAAACCAGGTGAAATTACAAAAGTGAGATCTACTTTTGATTCTGCTGAAGATGACTCGAAAAAAGAGTCAACTGGAAATACTGATGCTGGAAATAAAGATGTTATTGAAGCTAAAGCTGCTGTAAAACAAAAGGAACCTAAGGCGAACATTGCAGTCACAACCACACCGAAAAAACCAGATAAGATTCCTAAAGATTCGACGACACCAGCTAAAACGACATAATATAAAAAGAAGTAATTTAATATATGTAATGGGTCTGGTGTGGATCCATGCCAAACATTTAAGGATCATTGTAATTGTGGCGTTTTGAATTGTGCAATGTTGCCAAATATTGTAATTTGTTGAATAAAAATCAGTGAATATATGCTGGAACAGCATGGTGCATATTCTTAAAAAAGACAAATTAAGCTATAAAATTGTATTATCATTTCTTCTTAGGTGATGGTAAATGTATAATGTAGTTAATGATGTAATTAATAATAATAGTAAATTTATAACTTGTAATATGTGAAGAATGCAATGTGCTGGGAAAAAATGGATTTATTAGGTTCTTTCATTATATTTGTAAATTTACTAGTGGTAATAAACACTACTTGATATCACTGTTTTCAATGTTGAATTAATTTTATCGTCGCGTATTAGTTTGTCCAGTTTACAAATCTGTCCAAACCAATTAACAAGGTTGGTTTAGTGGCTTTATGCTTAGCTCCTTGATTTCGGGAGACCCGGGTTCGAACCTCGGTAGGCTATCCTGGTTGTGGTTTTTCGTGGTTTCCCACAACCTCCATTAATCGCCTATATAGGCACATAAAGTCGAATGCCAGGATAGTTCCCCACAAATCGGCCACGACCGTATACTCTATACCCATTGAAAATTCTGGCACTTTGTTCCCTGCCACATGGCATACTACATGCTGACTGCAGGGTAAGAAATTGAATTGAATTGAAAAAATGTAAATATAGTGTATTTGCATGTATAGGGTGTTCCAAAAGTCAGTACCACCAACACTTTATATCTTAAATATTATAATAATAATGTGCTAGCCACTGATCTTATATATATTTGACCTACGACCATTAAGTTTTATGGAAACCCAAATTACAACTTTTTAATTGTAACCACTTAGGAGGAAATGTCTAATTAGGAAAGACAAGATAATGGTCTGTTTGTATTTGAAGTTGTTAGTTGTTACAATGTTATTAAAAACAGAGCGAAAATGACACATTGTAGTTACACTGCAGTACAGATGTACACTGCAGTGAAGATTTCGGTTCAATAAACTTCACTGCAGTGCGCACCAGTAAAATTACAACTTTTTAGCTGTAACATTTAATTCAAAATTAAGAAAAGGAAGAGAATGATCTGTTTGTATGAAATCAACTGTTTTCGTCATCATTGGCAATTAGTTAAAGTTGTTACAATGTTTTTTAAGAATAGAGAGAGACGCCAAGGGGCCATGCATAAATGATGTCACTCCAAAACAGAGCTTTTTAGACCCCCCTGTCACGGACCGTCACAATTTTATAAACCCCCTTTTTAATTATGTCACATACTCTTACCTCCCCCCCCCTCCCCAGGCAAAAAAACCCAACATTTAATAATTTTTAAAATTATAAATAAGTCACAAGGTTATTAAATCATGAATTTTTTATAATA